>JANKKC010043369.1:0-11799 GCA_026225755.1 Bursera bipinnata
TTTTGATGAATGTAATTGGGGGTTTAGAGGAAATTTTCCGATAATAAATCTATTTAAAAGCGTATCAATTAGACATCTGCCATAAAGGAGGATGTTCACCAAAATAAGTCTCGTCGATGGTAGATTGACTGGATCACTTTGGGCTGATTTTTTATTTTAGCTTTTTTGGCAAATTAAATGGGTGTTAGAGAGTGCTAAATCACAAGATTTGTTTTTTATTCTACCAAAATCTAAAACTAATTTGTGGGCATTTCTGTATTTTGTGATGACTGCTTGTATGGATATTGACGTTTATATTTAGCTATAAAAAAGAGGTTATCTACCAACAAAGAAGATGTTGGGGAACATGTAGAAAACCCGAACTAGATAATTTTATTGAAGTTAGTGAATTGTAGCCTTTTCTTTCGTCTTCCCATTTTGAAAGAAAAAGATTAAACAAGCGGCAGCCAAGCCGGTACACTTTGGTTAATATCACATATGGAGGCCGGTTATATAACAATGGCTTATTAAAACACATGCGCGCGCACACAATGTTTTCTATGCGCACAACAAAATAAGCCAAAAAGTCAAATACCAATTTTGTCAAGTCGTCCGCCCGATAAAGAAGCGACAAGTGGTTCGGTAATGCAAGAATTAATTACTTGCTGTCCGTGCGCATAGACATTTCTCCACTAGTAACGATTGTTTTCGAAAGAGTGGACAGCAGTCATAAACCAATTAAATCAGAGAGGTACAAACCCCTCAACCTTAGCCCCATATACCGCTCAATGCATTGACATCCACCAATTTTACATCAATAAAATATCAATGTTGACTATTTTTATTTTTTTTCTCTCAGAAGCATCATTAACATCCAGTTTTTTCAGTCATTTGGCGTTGCCATAAGGTAATAAGTGGCACATCAAAACTATTTTCTTTTTTTCAACTACATTTTTTACTACAAAGTTCGAAGTACCAGTGAAAGCTGAGTAGTGAGCATTCCCTTGATGTTCGGTCGATCAGTCACGAGTTTTGAGGAACTGGTTCATTTCCAATCCCACATTACCTTAAGGTAACTAATTAATCTTGCCGATCTTTTGACCGATCACCGAAAGGAAATTTGTTAATTAGGGTGGCATATGGTGTTATTTTCTATTTAAACGCCGTACTTTTATAACAACTTCCAACAGGACTAACCCAAATAAAGATCCGGGCGGACCCCGTAGACATGGACGGAATTGAACTTCACAAGTCTCACAGCGATATTGGATGCGAGACAGGCATTATATTGTTCCAGGCCTCGAAGACGTAAGTAAAACTCACGGGATCACGACTGCCAGAAAACGTTAAATCTAGAATGTATTCTTGCCTCGTTTGATGAAATTTAGGCAGAGGTGGTAGACATTCGGGTTGCTGATTACCAGCTTTTACAATTAGAAGATCGCTCATGAGATCAGAAAAGATAAAGAAATGACGACATGGCATTTGGGCCATATGTATTCCTCTTCAACAGGACAGTCGATAAAGCTGAAACAAAAGTTATATTTCCAAAGACAGTTACCACAGAACAGATAGTGCAATTGGGAGAATCAGGACACTCATTTATTGGCATTATCGTGACATATCTAAAACACTAGCAATAAATACGAGGACGCAAGAAGAATCATGGTTACAAGACAGAAACCACGATTAAGCAGCCAACTATTGCCAAGGAATGATGAAGGGGATGGGCACCAAAGGTTCTAATGCTTAAGCATCAGAACATTGGAGGTTTCTTAACCCACTGTGGATGAAACTCTCTGTCCTCAAAGGGGTGACTGATGGAATGACCATGGTCATTTGGCCACTTTTCACTAAGCAATTATACAATGAAAACCCAGTAACTTAAGTGCTGAACTTTGAAATCCTAATAGGCAATAGAATTTGGAAGGTACAGGCAACAGAGAATTCTCCCGGATAAACGGAGACAAGATAAAGATGGCAGTGTGTGCAGTCATGAACAAAGAAGATGTATCAATTGAGATGACGAAGACATTAAACCATCTCAGATAATTGGAAAGGTAGGATTTTGAAGGAGATGGACATCTTACTGTGACATGAAGGCTCTAATCAAGCATATCAGTATGTACAAAAAGACTTGAGAACTGGGAAGTATATGACAGTAAATTCATAAATACTTGCCATTTGTAAAACCCATCAACTCTTATCAACTATTTGATTCAATGCCAATATGGAGGAAAACAAAAAAGACCAATTGTCTTACACATGTATAGACAGACAAAAACATTTACTTTCCAGCCAGCATATCTTAAGATTCAAAGTCAGTTTGTTAATTTGTTAAAGAAAACAGAGGTACCATAATACAATAACATCGTCAAGGCTCCTTACATAAGGAAATTTGTAAGCAAGCACCACATCACCATTGTCGCAGGCATGGGCCATGAACTATTTCTTCCTTGGTAAACCATATAAAGGTGGTCATCATCGACCACCACCCTCCTCTTAGAGGAATCTTTTCACAGTTACACATTGAGTCCATCATTTTGTAAATCTTGTATTTCCTCATATCCACCTTGACCTTCTCAACCCACTTATAGTTTTCACTGCAATTTGCAGCCTCCCCGTATTAACCAACTGAAATGTAACCAGTTGGGGGGGAAATAAATAAATACACACAAAGGCACAAATTATATACATGAGTCACAACATAGCAGTGGTAAGCCACTAAAAAGTGACAGACCTGTGTACAGAAAAAGATGTATAATCTTAAATGAGAATCAATAAAGTAAAGCCATCAAATCACATTTTTGTTCATAGTACATCTATCTTTAATCATATATTTGATTAGAAACCAACTCTTAGTCTAAACACTATCAGCACAAATATTACCCTCAAGAGTTGCAATATTGTCATGCAGAAGTTTTCAAGACACCTAACAGAAAGCATCCTTCATAACTGAAATAGACAATAATTATACCCATGTAAACCATTCAACATGGACCACTGCTGGACCACTAGTAATTAAGTTTCTCTACTCTTGCAAGGAGAGTTAGACACAACAATGCGGGAAATACAAATAAGTGACCCATATCCAGTTAAGGAAGCATACACTATATTGCCGGTGGATACTGCTTGGCCTGCTGTCGCACCCTTCTCTTGTACTCAGTAGGATCCTGCAAATATCAAAGCCACATTGATTAAGGACAAAAAGAGTCTTATATAAAAACAACAGAAGACACTGTAGGCAGACTAATAAATATGATCTTATAGGAATATGGAAACAGACCTGGATGTAGAGCTGATAGCCGTCAGTTTGTGCAGGATCAGCAGGATTGGGCTGGTCCAGCAAATCCTGAATTCCAACTAAAATCTGCTTCACAGTAATGGCAGGTCTCCACCCCTACAAGCAAAAACCATGTTACTGTTAGCTGATACAATATCAAACATGATTGGCCAAGTAGCCAATAAGGACAAAGCGAAAATAACTTACATTGTCCTCATTGAGGATTGAAAGGCATACAGTTCCAGAAGGGTAGACATTAGGGTGGAAAAAACCTTGGGGAAACTTGCATTTTGGGGGTTTGCTCGGGTAATCTTCAGTGAAATGGAGAGTAAGTGGAAAAAAACCACCTTCCCAATCAGTCTGCAAAATCAAGCACATCATAACTCGAAACAACAAAGGCAAACATAGTTCCACACAGTAACAGTATGCCTTAATGCATATATTACAAACAGAAGTACACAAATTCCTCTCATCAGCAAAAGTACACAACAAAATTCATCTAAGAACTTGGTTTTAAAGTCAAAACAACTCAAAAGGTTTAAACTTTTACAGTTATATCCTACCATCAGCCTCCCCCAAAAGTAAATGCATAAAAATATCTCAGCTTTTCTCTAATCGACATACAATGAAATAAAGAAAAACTGACCCCAGGCTTGCCAGGAATGATACATTCCCAGACCATCAAATTCACGGACCCATCTTTCGCAGTCTCTGGCTTCGCCACAAAACCCTAAAAAAGGAAATAAAACATTTTAGCAAATTAAAACGAGGGAAATTAATAGCACTCCATAAGTGAAAACTGAGAACAGCGAGAGTTGACGAGTAAAAATGAAACAAAATTTATATATATACATGGGGATGATTCTTGCGCCAGGATTTTCTCTCCTCAGTAAGACGGCCACGCGCGATGCCACCCGACATGATGATGGTTGCTCACTTGATCTACCTCTGTTTTTGTTTGGATGATAAGTTTTGGAGGTTGAAGCTTACGCCACCGGGAAGCTTCACTGTGGCGACGACTCCGAGATGGCAAGATATGCCTCGTGTTTTCGTTATCTAGCTCTCACGACTTCTTTAAAGCAATCATCGCGGCCTTTTCGGCCTCTTTTTTATTTTTTATTATTATTTTTGTCTGTCTCTGCACCGACCTATTGCTCTTTATTTATTTATTTTTTTTAAAAGAATTTCTGAGTTCCTGCACGATATAGTTTTCGATAATAATAATATATATTATTATTAGTTTTTTTTTTTGTTTTAAAAAAAATCTTCATCCGTTGAATAATAAATTAATAAACACCATACCTCGTCACCTACCATTTGTATTATTTTAAAATTGACGTGGTATTATTCTTTTATAAAAATTATTAAATAAGTTGATTTTTTATTTTAATTCCTTCACTTAATTTAGTTACATTAGCTTGTCTATTAATTCCTCGTCAAAGTATTATTTTAAGTAGTTGATTCGACGTATTTAGTACATGAATTAGATCTTACAAATCTTAATTACTTTAAATATATATTTTTATAATATGTCCATTTAAAAAAGAAGAAGAAGAAGATGATGATGATTTAATTGCAAAAATTTGAATTACTGTTAAATATAAGATCAGGGTAAGTTATACGCGAATGAATGTTGATGGAGTTGATAAATAAAAGAAGATTTAAATCATGATTTTCGTTTTCGTTTCATATACAATGATTAGGCAAATTGCGTCATAAAGAAAATCGAACAAGCGTATTCCTCTTTTGGTTAGATTGGGATGCAGTGCCGTTCGTTCTTGCGAGGCTTGCTAGTTTCATGTTTCGCTCGATGAATCGCAAGTTGGAGCTTTATTTCCCTATATGGGCCTGTTGTTTTTTATCTTCCACAATTAAATGGGCCTGGATTTGTGCATTGGACGTCCAAATCCAAATAAAAGACCAGTTGGCAAACCGGTCGCAACTCGCAACAAACAACCAATGATTAACACAAAGGACGTGATAGCCAACAACAGAAAAAGTATTTCGAGGGAGAAAGATGTCTCAATCCTAGTCCCACTATTAGATAGACCTCTACCACTATTGCTTGCGCATGATGAACACCGGCAATGTAGCACATGTTATGTCTCCATTCACCGAAATCCAAAAGTTTGAAGGCTATGCTGTACACAAGAAAAGAGGAGGGAGGGAGAGCTAGCTAGCTAGCTAGCTTTAGCAGTTAGCTGCAATGCAGTTTATATCCAAGACAAGTTATGATGGTGAAAAAAGAAGGAAAAGAAACACAATTAGATTGCATATGCGCTTTGGGTTGACAAGAGGGCCACAGTGATAATTATGCTTTTGGAATCATATCCACTCTATGAAACCTTAGATAATCTTAAACGTACTTAAGAATTAGTGCACTGATTAACAGAACTATGCGATTGGCCGGTAAGATGGTCCAAGTTAGTTTAATAACTTTGTTAATTATTCTAGTAATTAAAGAGGAGTTGCCTAGATGGTGATCGAATGAATGGGGACAGAAAGAGATAAAAAGTAGGGATTGAGAATCATTTTGTGATGGAAAGGAGGTGGGAGCATGTGATGCAAAGCTCCACATAAGTAGAAAAGCATAAGGAAAAAGGTTGAGGGAGGAGAACTGAGGCTGGAATAAAAAAAGCACTTCTGCATAAGTAGCTGTAGCTAGCTTCTGATCTTTGAAATGTGATTAATGAACCTAAAAAAGAAAAGGCTACTGCCTTGGTTAAAATATGGATTGAATTTTCTCCAATCATGTGATGTGGTGGTCCTCGATCGTAATCCAATGAGATGCTGCTGCTGCATTGGGTTCAAACTCCAGCAATCGGTTGCAGGCATTTGGAAAGCCGAAAGCTGATTAGTGATCTTCTATATATTAATAAGAAAAGCTGATCATTGATTTCATTGATTCATCAAATTGTGAAAAGAAATGACAAAAAAAAAAAAAAAAAGAGTTAGAAAAACTAATTGCATTTTAAAAAGCCATTGGCTAATTAGTAACCNTAATAAGAAAAGCTGATCATTGATTTCATTGATTCATCAAATTGTGAAAAGAAATGACAAAAAAAAAAAAAAAAGAGTTAGAAAAACTAATTGCATTTTAAAAAGCCATTGGCTAATTAGTAACCATCAGAGAAGTAATAAAAGAGAAGGCAAATAGAAGAGCATATATTTATAGAAGACAACCATTACATATCAAGTAGTTCTTATTGCTACTAAATTCCCTTAATCATTCTTCTTATAATTACAAGTACATAGAGACGAAAAAAATTAAAAAAATAGAGGAAAAAAAAAAAGAGAAAAAAGTTTCCTCACCAAATCTTAGATCGATGCACATGAGTTCCTTACTTCATAGTTGGGAAACAGAACTTTGGCTATTTCTCTCTCTTTTCTATAAGGTAGTACAACGCGGTATTGGATGAATAAAGATACGATAATGGCTTCTAACAACTCAGCTTCTGAGCCAAGGTATAAACATCTAAAGTTGCAAATGTACAACGTACCCACATGCATCTACTATAAAAAGAACAACTCATGAAGTCTCTGTTATGAATGAAATTATAAGTCAACAGAAATTAAAGTCACATGTCCATCATTTGCAGTATAATTAAAGAGAATTGCCTGATTAGTCATCGCAATATTATCAGAGTAAGCTGGTGCTTAATCATCAGTAAGTACATATACCTATTTTAAAGGAGGGAATTTGAAAACTCAAATGAAACAGTAAAGTTTTCGCAATATAAGCTACAATGACTCGACAAAATTCATCATCCTGAGCAACTTAAAAGTGGGGTCTCTATGGTTGCTTTGGATTCATCCAAGCTAAGGGTCGATATTGGAAAATCCAATGAATGGAGAGTTAGGTTGCGGAAAATGAAACTTTGGGTTAAAATCTTCGCATATTCTCTATTTTCCTCATTCTTTCTTGTGAATGAAGCAGTTAGCTAACTGCAGAAAGAAACAAATTGGTGTATATACAGCAGTTTGCTTAACTTGCAGTCTACCGCAGCAAGAAAAGGCAAGAAAGCAGCTTTTTTCTTTGGAGTTATAGTAGTTAAAAAAAAAAAAAAGGTAAATACTTTCTCTATTTACCAAATGCCAGTAGCTGAGAGAAATGGGAAATGATTTTCAAGATTTTCATACTTATTTCTTTTCTAAATTAGTAGTGAGACTTCCTGCTAGTTATCCTGCAAGAATGGAAACAATGACAAGATGTTGCTGGCCAGGCCCGCTTAAAAGGTCGGCACGCTCCATAATATGGTGGGGAAATCTTATCAACCTTCTAACAACACCTTATTTTGTCGTTGTGTGCATCACTGGCTATGGATTCCAAAAGAAAAAATTCTATATTGATCAAACGATTTGACCCTTGATTATGCTCAATTCAACTAATCAAGCCTGCTTAAAATGCAATCCTGTGATCCTGGCATCACTATCATGCCATATAAGTGACGTTTTCATGTAAGAGATGCGTTGTATAAGATGGGAAAAAAAAAAGTTCCTGGCCCGGATTTATTGTCTTTGATGTTCTGGTTTATCTACCTTTAACCCTGTTAACGATCCATCAATACAACAACTTCCAGCGCTTGGCATACGGTATACTATCGTGAGTAAGCATGGCCTGCCATTGCCCAAAGCCAAGCCTACCATAGGACATGCTATTTTTAACGTACGAATGGGAAGAAAGTGGGTTGCTGCTCTTTTTAAAGACCGCGCCCCATAAAAGGACTTCTGCTAGTTTTCGTTATTGGCAAAGTCTTTGGTGCCAATTCTACCACACATTTATTCATTTAAGATATAACTCACTCATCCTGATTGTAGTTAGTTGACGTGAAAGAAAATAAATTTTTTGCATTTTAAATTTTATTAAACGAGTATATACATATTAATTTGATAGATAGAGCTTTTAAATTAAGATGAAATTGAAACGTTATAATTGATCTACATCTAACTTTTACAAATAATTGATCATTTGACACGAGAAGAAAGAAAAAGGCTAGCTCTTCATCGGAAATGAAAAGGGTAGAACTGAATTAAGTACATATGGACACTAATGATCCTTAGGTGGGAATGAAAGTGGTGTCACTCTCTTTGCAATTAATTAAGGTGACAAACAGAAAGAAATTAAAAGGGATTCTAAAAGGCCTTAATGATCATTAAAAAACTAAGGAGTGAAATCAAAATGTTAGGTGATGATTTTGGTTTTGTATCCACCACAAGATAATGAGACGGGTAGGAGTTAGAGTTAGAGTTAGAGTTGGAGTTGGAGTTGGAGTTGGGGTTGGGGTTGGGGTTGGGGTTGGCATGAGGTGAGACTATTAGGATAGCCAATAAAGTTGCGAAATACCAAAGATGAATTTATGAAGTGATACAAAATCAGTAAAACATGGGACCGGGTTTAAGTCTGACTGAGTTTCAGCTGGGACCACTCAGTTTATAGACACTAAAATACCATGTGAGGATGGGAGACCACCAGCTGGCTGTGTCTAATGTGTGGGTCTCTCCCCTTTACTTCTCTTCCTCTCCCATCACTTTCTTATTTTCCTGATGCTCCTTTCCCTGTTTTTATTTACCACCACAACAGCAACCTACTTGCTTTTTCTATTTAATAAGTTATGTTATAACTGTTTACAAATATTATAAATTATGTAGAGAAGGTAGGTCATGATAGTTAAAGCTTATTATATTAGATGTTATTATTATAATTTTTTTTTTCAAAACGAGGATTAATTAGTGTTGATTAATTTAAAAAGCTTTACTTAACGTTTAGCTCCTTGAATTAGAGATCAAATCCAAGTTAGTTAGTTGAAGTTCGAAGTTGAAAAGTACTCGTATGTGCATTGCACATGCAAGAAAGAATTAATAGACATGAACTAATCTTTAACATGTAATGTTAAGTATATGAATACGGATGCTGCTCGTGCCCAGAAGTTCTCCACACAAATCGTATATGATTCCGTATCACGTGGATGTGCTGTGCCATCTTTTTTTTCTACTATATTCTGGGGACAATCTTGACTTGTAAACATCATAATACGGGGTGTTAGCACTGACAGCACTCCACGAAATTAAAAAAATAAAAATAAAAATAAAAGAAAAAAAGGAAATTAATTTTATACGGCGACTTGAGAGGGTAAAACCGTAATAAATGACCGGAAAACAAGGACAATACCATGAAGCAAGGGAGGTGAGAGGAGCCGTTGTTGTGTAAGAGAAGGACAAAATGGGAAAGAGTGTCATTAAAGTTTTAATTTCACTAGCACAACCGTCTAAGCTGTTGTGGTGTAGTGAAGCCTAAGGAAAATGATAGTGGTTGTTGTCCCTGCAGTTAACTGTTTCTACTTCTCTGCCTGCGCTCTCCATCTTCTAATTCCCCAACTACCCTTCCCTCTCTCACTAAAATCTCTACACTTTTGTTTGTTTGTTAAGCACGCACTCTCCCTCTCTCCGTCCCTCTCTCTACAACACATTGTCTGAAACTCAACTCACAGTTCCTATCTCGGTCCTGTTGTGTCGCGTTCTTCTTTCTTGTTGCCGTATCACTTTCTTTGTCTGAAATTGTCCGAATTCTCAGACAATGAGAACGGTCGATACCTGAGATTGATCTTTTCAGACATTCACATAACTGTCCTTCTTTTTGTTTTTACTCGAGTTCAAATTCGTTTCCTCATTATTCTTTAGTTGCTTCATATGGAAACTGGCGGTGGCGGCGGTGGTGGTGGAGAGGATTGTTGTGTGAAGGTTGCAGTGCATGTTAGACCGCTCATCGGTGATGAGCGTGCACAAGGTTGTAAAGATTGTGTTACTGTCGTTACAGGGAAGCCTCAGGTATGCACATAGTAGACAGAATGTGAAAGTTGTCTGTCAAATTAATGTGAACAAGTCATGGTGGCTGGTTTTGTCTACTGGTTGTCAGTGGATGGTTTTTGTAGTGTTACGAGTTGCTGATTGACGAATTTATGAAGATCTGGATCTTATCATGCTAAAAAATCTTACGAGAAATCCAATGGTCTTGTATGTTTTACTTGGAAGACTGTGTTCATAAAATCTTATTTGTATAAGAATTCAGTCATCACTTGTTATTTCCATAATTGGATTAGTTTCACAAGTGCGTCTTATAATTACATAGGAGAATTTTATCCAGAAGTCAGTGATATTTAGCTAGTTTTATGGATTTTTTTTTGGTCATTTAGTAAGTCAATGACTAGAATTCCTGTTAGGATACCACTTAGTAACTCTTCAATAATGGAGCTTGTTGTGTTCGTGAAAAAGGTTCAAAGGATTTGTAAAGCCTAGTGCTAAAGTGGTCCACTGGTCCTTTGCAAATTTTTCCGAAAATGTTTTTTCTTAAGAATAGAAAAAATCCGTGTTGCCATATGCGTTCTGGCCATTTACTTTTCTCTGAATAATTTACTTTATGTTCTTTTACACTCTTTTTTGGCATTTTAATTGTAATATATCGACTTAATACATTCCCTGAAGGAATTTCAATTGTTATAATGTATGAATTGCAATTCAAGGTCTCTGTTCGCAACTGAAATGATTCTAAAAGTATTTAATGATATTAAAATTGGGCGTTGTATGCACATGTTAGTCATATTAATATGCACAATGCCTGTGCTTATGATACCATTGTCTTTGAACAATATACATATGTTTCTTAATTGTATTCATGTTTTGTCTCTGTGGCAGGTACAAATTGGGACACATTCGTTTACTTTTGATCATGTATATGGGAGTACCAGTTCTCCTTCATCTGCTATGTTTGAAGAATGTATTGCTCCACTTGTTGATGGTTTGTTCCAAGGGTATAATGCTACTGTTCTTGCTTATGGTCAGGTAAAAGTTCTCTTCTGTGGAAAACCGCTGAAGTGGAGCAAGTATTATGATAATTGCTTATCTTGCAGTTGGCATTTCAATTTTTGCAGACAGGATCAGGAAAAACTTATACAATGGGCACTGGCTTCAAGGATGGATGCCAAACCGGAATAATTCCTCAAGTCATGAATGTTCTGTTCAGCAAAATTGAAACTTTAAAGCATCAAACTGAATTCCAATTGCACGTTTCCTTCATTGAGGTTTGTTGAAGCATTTCTTTTTCTTCTTCTTTCCAATTATTTTTTGTAAGATATGCCATCACTTAAGCTCTAAGGTACTATTTCTCAGTATAATTTTGGTTTAGTAATTGTTCTGTTAAAATTTCAAGTTTAGTAAAAGTATTAGTCATGAGTATAGATATCTAGACTTCTTTGTTCCTGGCAACAAAAAAAGAAATTAAAAAGGAAATCCATGTTATAGCTGAGCCATGATTTGAATCATATTTTACATGGAAGCAAAATTAAACAAATTTTAAAATGCTGGGTATATTCCTCATTGTTTGTTACTTATAATGAAATTCACTTGAGATCTGCTGTGTCTATTTCCTTTCTTAACTTAGTTTAGGTGTGTAAAGTGCCCCTACTAGACTTTTTTTTTTCTTTTTCTTTTTATATTTTTTGAAACTGTTCAATTTGGAGGTTTCTTATTGCATAAATTTTGTT
>JANKKC010043370.1:0-11807 GCA_026225755.1 Bursera bipinnata
AACGAAGCTTCCGGTGGAAGGTACGTCCCCAGGGCTGTCCTCATGGATCTTGAACCCGGTACCATGGACAGTATTAGATCCGGACCGTATGGCCAGATCTTCCGGCCCGATAACTTCGTCTTCGGACAGTCCGGCGCCGGGAATAATTGGGCTAAAGGCCATTACACTGAGGGAGCTGAGTTGATCGATGCTGTTCTCGATGTTGTTCGCAAGGAGGCTGAGAATTGTGATTGCTTGCAAGGTACTTTTCGGTTTTTATTTGCATTTGTTTATTATTTTTTGTTTTCTAAAATGCAATGCGAGATTAATCTTCATAATTTCTAGTTTTTCCAGATACCATTTTTTGAGGTTGTTGAAGCACTAAATTACATGTTTTTGTAATCTTCATCACCTATAGATATTATTTTCTTTTACGGATTATGAAATTTTCTATTGATTTTTTTTTTTTTAATTTAACTCTTATCGCTCTTATTTCATCCGCGAAAATTTATATCAATAAGATATTCAAAACTGAATAGCCTCGACTCGGTCTCATTGGACAAAAATCATAGAGATCTGAAAATATCAAGTGGACTGGGTGGTGAAGGGCAGGCTTCCCGTTGCCCGATGAATGGGTAGGGTCCATTTTGTCTAGTATGGAGACCTTGAGTGAGGACATGGTTCTACTGTACCCTTGTGATGGGGCATTGAACAAGCAGATCTGTTAATATCTAATTTTGTCATATCATGATTGTGATTCCGCAACAAATTGATATTTTCACATCACCGACGTTTCATTGCCTATAGAAAATTGACACAAAAAAAAAAAGGATAGATCTTATTTCGCTCATATAATTCTGAGCCCACTTGTACAGCAATGTGGTCCCTGCCAGCAT
Organism: Bursera bipinnata; assembly: GCA_026225755.1. Taxonomy (NCBI): domain Eukaryota; kingdom Viridiplantae; phylum Streptophyta; class Magnoliopsida; order Sapindales; family Burseraceae; genus Bursera; species Bursera bipinnata. The sequence continues at coordinate 876 of JANKKC010043370.1, forward strand.
TGCTGTTTGTAGATGCTGCTTCACAATACGGTACCGTGCGAATAGAAAATAATAAATTATCTGGATAATAAAATATTATTGTATTTTTCTCTTAATCATAGAGCTTGTTTAATTGATGATGCAATCATGATGATAGTGTTGGAATAAAATAATCTTTAGCATTACTGGATTTGCTGACAGATGACTCGTGGCAAATTCGAAGTAGTCACATGGGATTTCAACATTCTTGTTGTAAAATATTTTCTCATGGCAAATTCCAAGTAGTCACATGGGATTTAAACATTCTTGATGTAAAGTATGCTATTCTACAATGCTGCTATATTATTACTATGAATAATTAATGTCACACTAAAAATCTCTGTAAATAATGGCTTGAGCATGTTTTGTAATTGTCCCTTACCTCTAGTTTAATATGTGCTAACCGTGGAAAACTAGGATGCAATTTTGGTTTTAGCATAATTGCCCCTTTTTGACTTTTTCTTTGAGCTAACAGTGCACATAAACATCACTCGATCTATTTGACTTCTTTACCTGCTGTTAAAAAGGGACTTTCCTAGCCGGTAACTGTTGGCGATATGCATCTTTGGTTTTCAATTGGCTGACAAAGCTCATTTGCTGCTATTTCTCTCGGCCCAGGCTTTCAAGTATGTCACTCGCTCGGAGGAGGTACAGGCTCTGGCATGGGAACTCTCCTCATATCAAAGATAAGAGAGGAATATCCCGACAGGATGATGATGACATTCTCTGTTTTCCCTTCACCGAAGGTCTCTGATACCGTCGTGGAGCCCTACAATGCAACCCTGTCTGTGCACCAGTTGGTAGAGAATGCTGATGAATGCATGGTTCTCGACAATGAAGCACTTTATGATATTTGCTTCCGCACTTTAAAGCTTAGTACTCCAAGTTGTGAGTAGCAAAATATATTTGGGATTATTTGTTTAAGACATTAATACCAGGATGTTTTTAATACTTTTTTTTGCAATAATTGCAGTTGGAGACCTGAATCACTTGATCTCTGCAACCATGAGTGGTGTAACTTGCTGTCTGAGGTTCCCTGGTCAGCTGAACTCTGATCTCCGGAAGCTGGCTGTGAATCTAATTCCCTTCCCACGTCTTCATTTCTTCATGGTGGGGTTTGCACCGCTTACCTCACGTGGGTCCCAGCAGTACATCTCCCTGACTGTCCCAGAGCTGACTCAGCAAATGTGGGATTCTAAGAATATGATGTGTGCAGCTGATCCCCGCCATGGCCGCTACCTTACAGCCTCGGCCATGTTTAGGGGAAAGATGAGCACTAAAGAGGTGGATGAGCAGATGATTAATGTGCAGAACAAGAACTCATCCTACTTTGTGGAGTGGATTCCTAACAATGTGAAGTCCAGTGTGTGTGATATTCCACCCAGGGGTCTGAAGATGGCATCTACATTTGTCGGCAACTCCACATCCATCCAAGAGATGTTCAGGAGGGTGAGTGAGCAGTTTACTGCCATGTTCCGTCGCAAGGCCTTTTTGCACTGGTACACTGGGGAAGGTATGGATGAGATGGAGTTTACAGAGGCAGAAAGCAATATGAATGACCTGGTGGCGGAGTACCAGCAATACCAGGACGCCACAGCTGATGATGAGGATGAGTATGAGGAGGGCTATGAGGAGCAGGATGAGGTTTAAGAATTGCAACAAGGCTTTGATGATTGACGATCCCATTGCATCATTTCTCAGTGTGATCAGCCCTGTGTTTCTGGACCTACTACAACTATGTGGCTGAAGTGCTTTCTTTTGTGGCTGAAGTGCTTTCTTTGTTGTTTTGGAATGTTGTTTGTGTAAGATGATATTCAGATATTGGTTTTTGTTTTATTAAGGGATTTGAATAAAAATTGCATGTCAGTTTCTTCATTCCTACAAAAAGGGATTCCGAGATCGATTGCAGACGCATTTTGAAGTTTAGATGGGATTGGGAAGATGCTGTTCAAAGTTTGATTTCGAGTCTTTGACCGAGGAAAACTATGGGCTGAGTTTCGAGCGTCCAATCATAGCTGAACCTCAATCAATTCCACATTGAACCCAACAGCCCGAGTATTGACTGTTTAAAAGGTTATAAATTAGATATGCATCTCTAAATGTGAAATATTACATGTACAAACAGAACAAATAAAAAATAAATAAATGATATTGAACATAAAGAAAATCTTATCTAAAATTAAAAAAAAAAATAGTGTATAAAATTTCAAATAAAACACCTCGCATGATTGTGATTAAGAGGAAAACATAATCCAATAACCCAGAAAACTAGAAAAACATTCAGGAATAAAGTAGTGAGTTTTATCAATTCAGAGTTCGTAAAATTATTAAAAGAAAAATGTAATGAATCAAATTTCAAATGAAACATTTTTAGTTGGTGGCGTCCGATACATAGCCAAACCACTCCACCACCATATACCATAAGAATAAATCTATAACTTTAAAAACGTTTCATTTTTGAATTTCAATTATATATAAAAAAAAAATTAAAATCTGATATTACCAAGTAATTTGATGATATCTAAAATTCTAAATTTTTAAGTTTTGATATGCCTGCCACTGCCGGACTCAGAAAGGAAAATTGTGATCGATAAGAATACATGTAAGAGATATAAAACAGTGGCGAAATTCAATGAATGGGTCGTCGTCGTCACTCGTCAGTGGAATCATCGTAACAAAAGATTAAATGACACAGAAGAGCTTTTCTTCACAATTCCTAAACAACGAACTACAAGGATAAAAAGACGAAGAAGAAAGAAAAGAAACGAGACTATGCGATGCATCAGAGTCATGGAAGTATGAGGTGAAACACAGCTCGCAGTGTAATAAAATGCAAGCTTCTCATAATTCAACAATATCCTCATCATATGCAATAATACAAGAGCCTGAGAGAGAGTATTAGAATAGTATTTGACCGTGACGAAGCTAGAGTAGAACGCCGCCATGGCTTGGGCTTCTCTTATTTCTTAACCTAACATGGAAAACTGAACCCCAGGGTTAAAAAGAGCAAGGAACGGATGCTAGGGGGGGCTTAACCGTGGTTAATTAAAGCTTATCAAAACTTAACTAGGGTCAATAACCAAGGCAAATCTTTTTCCTGATATACGGTCAGGACGCTGTCACAAACTGTCAAACTTATCCTTTCTAGTCCCACGCGCCCTGGAAAGTTTTTGTCTCGCACGAACCAATCACAGAAGTGGCTGTTAGGAGATGGTTAGTGCTTTGAAGAGAATAATTTTAGTTCCTAGAGTACAAAAGAAGGGTATCTGGACTCCTAGATGATGAATGCACTGCTTCGTATCCGTTCTATATTGGCCATTAACATCCGAAATCTCCAGTTATCATGGACCGGAAGAACAAAAGTTTCTCTCTAAGTTATGTGTTTGACTTTGTACAACGACGAATAAGAGAGGATTAAGGGGGGGCATTCAAGCACCACGCATTTATGGACCATCAATTAAGACTTGCCTTGTCCTGTTTATATAAAGCCTCTTTCTACTGGCGAGCAGGCAGGCAGGCAGGACGTACTGGCTTTTTCTTATCAGTCTATTATGTACAGCGTTCGATGATGAATAAGAGAAACATCAAATCACCTAGAAATTAACATTAAAACTCCCCGTTTAGTAGTTATATCATTACTAAGAATTGATGCTTGTTGGTTTCAATCCAACATTAAACATAGTATATTCCCCTGTAATTATGTTGGAAACGTGGAAAACATTGCCTGTACCTCTTCAACTATTTCCTGTTTGAGCGATTAATCATCAAGACGTCAATGTCACAGCACTAGTGGAACCTAAACCTCAAAAATAAAAGCCTGGACACCAATTAATGATTCACTTTCATGTTTAGCTAAGAAACTTTTTGGTAATTTTGCTTGCCAATTGGGGAATTGATGGAGTCCGAGAAATACTGAATATCATAAAAGATTCTCTGGATAAAAAAGGTGTATAAAATTTTCAATATTAAGTCGAACAAGAACAAAATCTTGAGCTCTTCCCTAGTTACAATTATGATAACCCAGCTAAATACAGTATTCTACTAGTTAAAAAATAATGGGTGAAAAAACTAGACTTATCTATAAGTGGGAAGGGAGCGTAGTTTGGTAGCAGCATTAGGGTTCTTAGATCTGCAAATCTGAATCCTTCTCAGTCTTGCTTGGGCAGCCAAGGCCTTGATCTCACTCTTCCCACATATGGCCAGGCTAGGCAGTTGACCAGACCCAGACTCGAGTCTAAGTGGCTCCTCTAGTGAAAGGTTTAGATCAGGGATAAAATCTCGGCACGATCCGCTACCATGCGATGAGCTGACCTTTTGGTCATATTGGCATTGAGAAGTATCCATGGAATGATGTGCCGTGCCAGCCATGATGAGCGGTTGCTGATGCATCATGTACGCACTCTGCTTATCTTGGACGTCAAATTGGAACCTGGCCTGGGCTAACTCCATTGCATGGTTCGAGTTCCATTGACTTTGAGACTCTTCTCTCTGAAGGCCAAGAATTATCTGTAGAAGAAAGAAGGAAATAAATAAATAAAAAGGACCCACCACAGAAAATAAGAAAAATAAAATAAAAACAGAAGATTTATGGATGAAATTTACCATCCGTTTGCTTGCTTTCAACTGTAAATTAAGAAGTTTCTGCTGATCGTAATAGCGCTGCACATTCTTGATCTCCTGTAAAAAATTAAAAATAAAAACTTTACATTACATTCATGGTTCAAAAACAACCAAAACTATGAGAAAAGATAACGTTTTAGTTCGAACAAAATATTACCTCTTTGTAAAACTCATTGCGTTCGGTTAACTCTTTTATCATCCGCAAACATTCCTCTCTTTTCTGCAGTAAACAGAGTAGCGCCGAGAAAGAAAAATCAGAAAAACAAACATATGTTGAAACCAGACAAAACCCATAAAAAACGCCATATAATGCTTTATTAAAAAAGAAAGAAAGAAAGAAAGAAGGAAAGAAAGAAAGCAACAAAGCCCTGCATACCCTTTTAAGAGAAACCTTTCTTTTAGAGGTTTTAGACTTCTCGTCAGATTCACTTGGCGAGAACAAGAGAGGCGTTGCTGGGCTCAGAGCCTTCGATTTCTCCTTCTCAGTCTCACAAGTAGCAGTAGCACCTACAGACTCGGGAACGCGGGGCAGCGACGGCGACGGTGATAACCGAGTGGAAGAAAAGGTTGGGGTGTCAACGATAGACGATCTCCTTTTCTTGGTTCCCCAAGTGAAGGAAAATCGACTGAAAAGCTGAGGAAGCTCTAGTAATATTTCAGCGACTTCAAGAAGCTCACTTGTTTCATCCATGGCAAATCAAACAAGAGAGATGAGAGAAGAGACTGGATATTGTGTTGATTTGGTTTTGGCTTTGGTTTTGCTTGGAGACCGGGTTTCTGTATATATAATGAAACAAGGAAATCCGTGGCGAGGTTGTGGCTTGTGACACGTGTCGTGAAAAGGGAGATGGAGATTGGTCTAGGGTTTATGGTCTTTTTTGCTACTTGTTGGGTGAGACCACGAGAACCCAGAGAGAGTGAGAGATTGATTGAACAACCAATTTCCTATCCTGGCCTCTACTACTTCACTGCTTTATTGCTTTGCTTTGCTTTAAAAGGGTCAAGAACCATGTCTCTCGCCGCATCAATGGAGCGTGCAATATAATCGCTTTTTTTTTTTTCTTTTGTCTTTTTGTTTACTATTATAAGCAAAACACTATGGTTGAATCAAGTTGACTTCGACAGCTGTACACTCCGAGGCATCCTAGTAGTCTCCCAATTAGTGAATCAATCCGATTTAGGTTAGGTTGACAAGTCTCTCACTTAATTAATTAGGAAGTGTTATCATTAATCAAATGGGTTATCTTATGATTTAAAACAAACTTCTAATTTTCGGTTTTAAACTTGCTTCTACTCTTTTAGTTACAATTGATTAAAATGAGTGAAACAATAGTTTTCTTATATCATACCTTTCTTTAGTTGAAAAATTAATTAGTTCCAACCCTTTAATGGCAATTGAGAAAATTTATCCAGACAAAACACTTCTCACAAGTATGACCAATGTTGTGTTTACTAATCACCAAATCCATCAGTAAAGAAATGGTAATTTTAACTTTTGTTCTAAAGGCACGTGTTTAATTCTCGACTTAGGTGTTTTTATTTGTTTTAATCATTAAAATATATTAAAAAATATATTCTTATTATTCAAATTATGAAATATAATAAAATAATAATTTAATACAAATTATGAAATAAATATAAAAATATAAGTTTTGAGAGCTGAATGTATGCCCTTATGCACAGGGGCCATGTTAAGACTGCCCATAAAAAACGAATATAAATTTTATCCAATTTGGTTTTTAGATAGAAGTGAAAAAAATTATCATAATTCACTGCCCAAAAGGAGGTTTTGCACTCTTCCACTCCCCACCATTAAGGAGGACCTCAATTACAAGATAATGCAACCTTGATTTATGAGGAAGAAGCCGCCAAATTATCTGGATGCTGTAAAATTCAATAAAAATGCGCTTCAAAACAAGAAAACTTCACCAAAAACTGTGTTGTTAAAATCTAATTAGCCACTCAATGTCAGGACAAAGAAGAGCTCAAGTACAAGATAAACTTGACTTATAATTAACGAATATACATGTTTATGAATGCAGAAACCAGTTGAACTTCTCTACCACTATACACGAAGGCTTCTTTATTCTGGGCAGTGAACAAAGCATAAACATAATAAGAATGTAAAAGTTAAATATTGAAAACAACCCGATGCTATCTCAGCTACATATTGACAATGATCCCAGCCACTAGGCGTAAAAGTTACATACTCCAGTTTGCCATGAATGTTTGATAAATCATGTGACAATGTTGTTAAACATCAGTCTGATATTCAATTAGGAGTGAAAACTTCAATTAGGAGTGAAACAGTTTTCGAATCACTAAAAACATAATGTTTAGCAATTGACGGTTTGTAGATTAAAAAACTAGTTAATGATTAACATGAATTACTTGGCTTTCTGTTTCTTTGCCATCTTTTTAATCGTGAAGTCATCATCAGAGTTTTCATCCGAGTCGTCGTCTGCTAACTTGCGCTTCATGGACTGTTTCCCTGCAACTTTGGTGTCAGTTGTCTTCTTTCTACTTGAAGCAACTGGGGAGGTCGGCGGCTTCTTGTTTGCAGTTACAGAAACATTAGTCTTCTTAGAAATAGCTTTTGTGGGGGAACTGAATTTTTGTCGTTGTTTCATCTCGAAAGCTTTCTTTGCCTCATCAAATGAGAGCAAGCCAGACTCCATCATCCTGTAATCACATTGAAACATGCACATATTTATGAAAACAGCCCAGATAATGATTATGATAAGGAGAAAAATTGCTAAGGAAGAGCAATTAAATTGTAGAACTCAGTAGCTCACCAAGTTTTCAATGGCTGAAATCACCTAAATCAATTACATCATATTATAAAAAAAAAGAATTCTAGATAAAAGGAGCCTGAACAGGATTGGGTCAAAATGTATAATACAAGATTGAACACCAGAAGATTCTGATATGAACAGAATGTACTCATTACTATATTCATCAAAAGCCAGAGGATTCTAATTGGAATAGAATGTACTCGTAGGTACATTCAATTCACACACTGATTTTGATATCATCTATCAATCCAACTACCCCCGTTTCGCAACTTATTGACACAAGAAAGAGAAAACATTGACCATTCACAATCTATACCCTTACACTTGTAAAAAAGCAATAGTTTTCACTCCCTAAAACAATACAACCTTTCTAGATAAATAAGGAGTTAGGTGCTACAGATTTTTGAAGAGAAATGTAGGGAGGAAAGAAGGAAACCAAAGATTTTAATTAATGCCTGTGATCAACATGTAGACAGACACAAACAATTTTCCCGAGTCAGTCCAATTCAATAACACTTTTCATTCCTCCTGCTTTCCTTTACGGTTAACATAGGAGACCAAAAAGAAATGTGTTCTATGCAAGATGGTACCAAGCAGTCATAACAAATGAAGAAAAATGGTTCAGTTCACCTTCTAACGGCAAGATAAGTTTTATTTGTTTATTATTTTTTGAGATCTATTGTTAGTTTTATAGATTCAGATAAATACAAAATGATGAAACATGTAATACACATATTTTAGAAGAGGACAAAAAAGTTAGAAGATAAAACATCACAGCCTCAACTTTCTTATATCTGATTACAGACACTATACTGGAAAAATTTAGTAGTAATTCATCATAAATAAAAAGGATACATTTCTATGGTTTTCTTATTCCACGAAAAAAAAAAATGTTAAAAGCAATTACAAGATCAAGTTTTGGCGTTAAAAAATTAAAAGAAATTACACAGTATCCATTACAAGGTTATATAACTAGTATTAAGAACTTCGAAGCACAATATATAAAATGCAAGAAGACGCATAATTAGTGTCCTTTTATGTTGATCACTTCAGTAAAATCAACACAAAAGTAGTCTATGAAATAATTAAGACCAACTAAATTGAATATCAGGTTGTAGGTAAAAGGTCCGTTAGATCCCCAGTATTTTCTACAGGGATATGGATCCCGAATATACATTTCATATGAAGGGCTGTTGTTAGTGACTGCCAACTAAGAGAACAATAACAAACTGAAAATACTGTCCATCCTTGAAAGCAAGTTCTTAGAAACTATAAAGAGGGCAGGAAAGTAGCATAGTGATCAGAAGGAAGACCTTTCAATCCTAGATTCAGGAAAAAAGTGCACAAGACTCAACTTTTTCCAAAATATACAACAAAATGTATGGAACCTTAAACAGAATTGAATGCTTTGACCCTCAAAAACTCTCTGGTTCACTTAGGTCATCTTACACATTGATGATTTGCGTTGGAGTTGGCAGTCCAAATGCAACCTATAGTACCTCTTCAAAAGTTGAACAACCTGTTAACTAGAAAATGAACAGCATTTGCTCACTAAGAGTAGTGTCCTGCTTTTCATTTTCCATTTCAGTTCCAGAGATGTGTCCCGATCATCAAACTGTTTATCCCTTCCGGTCCTCATGTCAATTTAGCCTACAGATTGTTTGCCTAACCTCTACGTTTTTCATCAATGTTTACCATTATTTTCTTTGTCCTGAAGCCTCTAGTGACATACAGTGAGGCGATCCACAGGTTTGACTATTATCCCTCTGAGTAGTTTTTGTCCTTCCTCTTCACAAATAGCAACTGGATATAGGATTACAACCATTATGTTTTGTTTGGTTCACAAGGGAAAGAAAGGAAATATGATATAAATTATTTTCCCTTCAGCATTTTTCTCTCCTTTCTTCTTTTCTTTTCTAAACACCAAATAAAGGTAGTAGAATAAGTACACTCCCATAGAAAGGGAACTATCATTTACCAAACAAATAGCACCAAAAACCAAAATACTCACCAGAATTGTGCCATCTCACTCTGAGGAACCTGCTTATAAAGTGTTTCATAAAAAATCCTTAGCGGATCTCTCTGCAAATTCAAAATGCAGCAGCCCATTACTAAAAAATCCTTCAAGAATTCAAGAGAAAAAGAAGCATAATATCACAAATTCTTGAAACAGAAACTCCTAATGGTAAATTAAGTGAAAACCGCAATAACCATTTACCTCCTCCGGAGGGTCCCGCTTCTGGCCAGGCAAATGATAAACCTTCTTCTCCTTCTTCTTCCCGTTCTGCTTCGCCTCTGCTTTCTTCTCCTCTTCCTTCTTTTTCTTCTTCTTCAGTTCGTTTAATTAATCCAGGAATGCAAACACAATAGTAATTAATCAATGACGAATTCTTTTGGTTGCTAATAAACATACCAGGGAAAAAGAACACTCACTTAACTGAGTGAAGCAAAAGAATTTAAAAAAAAATTAAAGACACCCAAGAAGCTAGAAAAATCGCTACTTGAGCCAACTTTTCTTTCTTAATCTTGACATTTCTTCCGTTCCTTGCAGAAAATAAACTGATAAATCCATAAATAGTAGCCACTTCATGAAAGAAAATAACATAATCACAATAAGAAACTTAATACATACAAAAACAAAAAACAAAATAAAACAAATACAGAAAAAAAAAAAAAAAAAAAAAAACCTTATTTTCAGCCTTAGCAGCAGTATTGGAGTTGTTCATGGAGATGGGTTTGTGATCATCATCATCATCATCATCAATGTCATTCTGTTCCTTCTTGACTCTGGAGCTGGAAGAGGTAACTCTTTTAATTGGTACCTCAAAATCGTCATCCTCATCTTTTAGCTCTTCCTTCTTGAGTTTGGGTTTAGCCTTGGCAGCAGAAGAAGAAGTTGCATTGGCATTTGTGGGTTTCTTCTTGCGAGATTCCAGCATGGCAGTCAAGCTCTTCTCCTTACCTTCGTCTCTGTCATTCTCTTTCTTCATTGCCTTAGCATCTTCCGACGGCATCTTCTTCTTCAGTAATTTTGTTACTGGAAGCTGCTCTTGGGGTTTTTGATTGATTTCCAACTTCAAAAAGGGCCAAAGCCTTCCACTGGGTTTTCAGGGTAAATGCCGAACCGGACGCGAAGCCAATACTAACGATTAGCAGTACTGAGAATACCTAGAGCAACCCGGCACCTTAGTCTAGTCTAGTCTAGATAGCTCCAAAACGGTAACGTTTTTACTTTGGGGTGAAAATACTACTTTTTGACGGGCCCGACAGTCAAACATAAGTGGCTAAATTTTTATAGGCAATTTACGATTCTTTCCTTCCTTCTTTCATGGCTTCTTCAAGTTTTGATTATCAATCTCTTCACTTTGCTCTACATGTAAGGCATTATCATTTTTTATTTTATTTTTCCAGTTTACATGATGAGATTGAATAAAAGTTACTACGAATTTTGTTCCGAAATCTATGAACTACAAGTATAACATGTTGAAATGCAGTTCTT
>JANKKC010043371.1:0-11808 GCA_026225755.1 Bursera bipinnata
TAAAAAAAAAAAAATATATATATATATATATATATATATATATATATTTACATTATGCAACTTACTGTTGCTTTAAAAATAATGAGGAGCCTATAAAGCTTTTTGGGTGGCCAGAATTGTCCAAGATATTGTACATTATACAAACTTATGATTACCAGGAGACAGGTCTTCCTTACCCTAAACCTGATTCACAAATGGAATATCTAAACATGGGTGGGATTTTTGTCCTTTAGAAATAGTTTTTAGTATCATCAAAAATACTTTTTGAGTATTGTTTACAAGAGTTTTCGTATCTGCTTCAATGGGGTGATCTCTCAAGACCAAGGATGTCAGTTTCAATTTTAAAATGTCTTAGTCATTCTTGTCTCCCTGACCGAAAGTTGTTTTGGAATGACGGTGACCGATATCCAATCCATTTTAAACAACTCGCCTAACCACCACATGGCCCATTGTTGATGGTCCAGTTATATTCGAGCCGTGACCCATTTAGCCTGGTACTTGTGTGGTCCAACCCCCATCCCTTTCTGTACGTTTGACCCTTTCGACAATAACAATTAATTTTTAATAATCCAAAGTCCCGATGAAAAAGATGACTTAAACTTCAACCAAGTATTTTGCCTAACACACAAGTGAAGTGTTTATTCTTCTTAATATTTGCACCAAGAAACTAAACAAGTTTAACAAACAAGTTTAATTTTTAATGATCTAATTGAGTTTAATTTCTAATAAAAAATATATCATTTTAAATAAGTTTTAAGATACATTAAAAGATAACGATCTAGTAAGTATAATTTGTCAGATACAGGGAGTTATAACACTAATAAAAGGATATTAAGTTGAGAAGTACTCGACTTGTTTAAGATAACGAGCTCAACACTAGTTAACAATGACAAATTTACGAGTGCAACTCTTTGGTTTGACAACTCCGTATTTCAACACTTCTAATAACTTATAGGTATTTTTATCCCTTAAGTTTGAATTCGAATGAACAATAAAAAAAAGTTGAATATTTTAAAAATTATATGATTTCGCCAACTTGTTTATTCGTAATTAACTATTCAAAGCCATAATGAAAAATATAGTAAAAATACAGAACAAATTTTAACTATTCATGAATACTAAAATCCAAATGGCACAAGATTTACAAAACTGAAAAAAAAAAAAATTAAATTTGTAGAGAATCTAAATTCTGTAATGATCTTATCTGGGCCAGTAATCTATAGTCAAGATTCAAAAGAATAAAAACAAAGCTGAAAGTTTAAAATCAACAAGTGTTTTACAGGTTAAAAAAGGTACTATATTATGCTTTTCAAAGCGTAGCTGGAAGGATTACATGTTGTATGATAAAAAGAAGTATCACTTCATAAAGAATTCTCAAGAGATTCCGTGATTAGAGCTAGCCTGTTTCTTGTTTCATTCTTGTACTTATCTAACTTCCACCAAGCCACTTTGAATGAAACGAAGACTGATAAGAAACCAACACAAGAAGGACCCCCACCAAGATGGCAATGCCCCATGGCATGCCTCCAGCTTGGTGCCTTGATCCATGCTCTAGATGAGGAAGCCGAGCAATATAGCGCCAATTTAAAGAATTTGAAGCAATGAAGGTTATCAATATAATTGGCAACAAGAAGAGAAATAGCTGGAAGTTTACTTTTGTGACTTGCACCTGAGCATTGTAGCCTGTGTACTGGGATACCCACAAGAGGAAAAAAACAATGCCAAAGATGGTAAGCAATGCTGGTGGAGGTGAAGAGATGGATGAAAAGGTCTGGCCTGTCCACCCTTGTTTCCACTCTGGACCTCTTCTCTTGGGATAGAACCAATCCATTGCTTTATCTTTTCTTTACTTGCATACCTCAACTCTTGAGTAATTTATATAGGAGGTTAAAAGGCTTAATTTGCTTCCATGTAAGGTTTGCTTTGGCATAAATGCTTTGAGTGTAGGCTCTCTCTGAAGAACTTTTTACTTTGCACTTATGGTTGCTCAATCGTTTGATACCAAATTAATAAATTCTTGAATTGAGAGATGATTTATTGGAATTGCCATGTTATTAAGTTTTTCTGCAGTCAAGTACAAGCAAACTGATGTGCTAAAAGTGATATAACAAAAGAAAATTGATCTTTATTTCTTCAGTAAGCTTGTTATAGGCAATTTGATACAAGATATCCAATTGATATATATGTCTTACTTTTATATATATATAGGAAACAGAAAAGAATAGATTAAACACACTCTCCGTTCAAAGAAATAAAAAAGAGGTGGAATTCCCATTGATACCTTGACCAGGCATCTAGTCCATCACTAGTCTTGGGGGAGTGGGAGCATCCTTAATCTTTGAGGAACTGTAAATAGATTGTTGCAATCTTCGATGCTGAAATATTTCAGTCTAGGCATAGCTCCTGATTCCACCTCCAATGTCTCCAATGACCGCAACCAAGAAAATCGTAAAACGTGGAGTTGAGAAAAGCCTTTCTCAGTGAAACCCATTTTGTATCCAGCGAAGGAATCATTTCCTAGGTCAAGAATAGTGAGGCTGGGCAACTCTTCCAATATTGGTATTGGATCTTGCTTGAGTAATGAGCCATATAAAATCAAGATTGTGAGTTGAGGTGGAAATTCATCACTCTTTCCCGGTAGATTCTCTATTTTTCCTTCCAACTTCAGTTTGATAAGATGCTGACATTGAGAAAGGGGAAGCAATGACTTAAAGGCTATGTTTGTCTGTAATGTCAAACATCGAAGACTCTTTAATTTCCCAATGGAATTGATATCTGTATAAGGTATCTCACGTATCTCCAACTCTCGAAGATTAATAAGATTCATTGCCTTCAATTCAACCCATTGCGGAAACTTGACATACTTCAGAGTCTGGAGGATTGTTAAAGTATTAATCTTAAGCTGTCCATGAGGGCATACTATGAGATGTCGTAACTGATGAAGCTTACCTATCTCAGCAGGCAGCTTCCAGGGAGAATTACCAGTTGCTACTAGGGTTTTCAGGCTCCTTAAGTTGCCTATGGATGATGGGAACTCCACTATGCTACTGCTTTTAAATCCAAAGTATCTCAAGTGAATCAGTTTTCCTATCGCATCAGGCAACATCAAAACATTTCCTGTTGGACAGGAGGGTTCAATTCTAGTATCCTCCAGGTCTAGCACCCTCAGTAATCTAAGTCTTGAGTATAAAACTTTCAGATGTTTTATATTGAGTGACTCACGATCAGGGTTAAAAAACAAAACTGACCTTAGCAGTGGATTAGTATGGACTACTGAAACAAACCTTTTGTTCCCAGAATGAGTAGCTTGTCGTCGGTTCAGTGACATAGAGGAGGGAGATGAATTTCTTCTCCCATCATATACATCAAGAAAATTCAAGGCCTTTGCTTTCCTAACTGCAAGTTCTCGTATAAGATCATGGACCCGACATGCTTTAAACTTATCCAGAGATCTTACAGCTATTTGAATCATGCTTCTGTCAATAAGCTCCTTCAAGTACTCCTCAGCAACATCCTCCATTTCTTCTTCCCCCTGTGGTATAAACCCCTCTGCCACCCACAACCGTATGAGTTTTTCAGTGTCAATCACATAATCTTCAGGAAAAAGGCTTAAATAGAGAAAGCATGACTTCAACTGATAAGGTAGTTCATAATAGCTCAAGGCTAATATTGATGAAACATGATCTGAATCTCTTGTCAAATGCCACCAAAGGTGGTTCCTCACTGCATGCCATTCATGTGGCTTTTTTTTTGACAGCAATCCACCCAGAACTATAATTGCAAGAGGTAAACCACCACATTTTTCCACCATTTCTCTTCCCAAATTCTCCAGTCCTGGAGGGCAATCACTTGTCTGATCATCAGCAGTCTCTGGAAAGGCCTTTTTGCAAAACAGTTTCCAACTTTCCTCCTGTTTCAAAAATTGAAGTTGATAAACGAAGTTTTTCTCATCTGTTATTGTAGCAACAGCCTTATTGCGAGTGGTCATTATGACTCTGCTTCCATTTCCATTGTCAGGGAAGGCTCTTCTCAAGCTTTCCCAGGCTTCTTTATGCCATACGTCATCAATAACAACCAAGTATCGTTGCCTTTCCAAGAACTCGTAGAGATGTCGTTCCAAGTCTTCTTCTGTCATCTTTTCCAACAGGTCCAAATTTTCTTTTGTGGGTTTCTGAAAGGATTTTATTGTTTTCTGAAGAAGATCTTGAGTTGTATACTCCTGAGATATACAAACCCAGGCATGGCAATCAAATCTTCCTTTTACTTCACTAGAGTTATAGAGCTTTCGAGCAAGAGTTGTTTTGCCCAAACCCCCCATCCCCAATATTGAAATCACACATCGTTGCCTCTCATCCTTAAGCAGCTTCCTGACCAATATCTTCGTGTTCTCCTCAAAACCAACAACTTGCTCGTTGCCTGCATTGGAAGATGTCTTTCTTATCTGTCTGAATCTCTCTGTCATACTCCTGTCTATGTTGCCAATCCTACTGATACCATAAGTTTCTTTCCTGCTAGATATGTCATGAATTGTCTCCTTCAGCTCTTCAATCTTCCTGCCAATGCTGTATAAATTCACCCCTTTGTTTAACATGCAAGCATACTTCTTCACAAAAGCAAACCATCTTTTCTCAGTTTCTGATCCGACCATGAAGGTGTCTACAATATCTTCAGCGTCATAAGCAGCATTCCTAATCTGAGATACCCAGTTGCGGACACTCTCATCAATCTCCTGCTTTTGATCAGCATCTTTCAGGAAACATTGCATTGTTGTCAATTCTGTTTGCAGCCACTTGACTTCATCCCTCACTCCATGCAAGAACGATGCTTCTTCTCTAAGCAAATCACCAAGTCTTTGAACAGCATACAGAACAACAGCCTCAGTCATCTGTTATGTTACCTTTTTAAGTCCTCTCCAGCAAGGGAAAGATGGATGCTCTTTCTCCAGAACTTCAAATACAGGAGAAATTCCTCCAGATGAGATGAATCAATAATTTCCTTTCAGAATTGGATGGCTAGATGTCCTGATGTGATGATAAAAAGGCAAAGTAGAAAGAATTGTATGTGTATAATCTGTAGATAACTTTGCTTTACTATTTCATAATTTAACTCTGTCAGCTACCAAAGATCAAGGAACTTTCGGCTTCCTCACCCTCATCATTTTATCTATTATTTGGCTGTCGGTTTGACCAAATTTACCGACAAATGATGCCACGAGATAGTACAATTTATTTACACATAAAGTTGACTGACAATTTATCTCTTAAAACTATTGTGCTGCTAGTACGTAGAACTGAAAGAAAAGTCATTACTTGAAGTTACTTGCTTTGAATTTTTCCATTTCCTTTGTCACTTCTCTTATTTTTGTCTTCCTAACTTCATTTCAACCCCTAATACCATTCCATTGTTTGTCCTTCTTTGACCGATTACTACTATTTTATTACTTTTTGACTTTTTGTCTGTCACGTCAAGATGTAGAAAGGATAGGCAGTATGGTGTTGTTCTTGATCCGGGTGGAAATTTCCATGCAAAAATCACTTTTCAAATGAATATCTTTGTCAGTGTTGCAAGAGTGCCTAAGTAGCTGCATATGAATTGAATAAAAAGCTGAATAGCTGCTTGGTCAAAACAGAGTACACAACATGAGCTGGAAGACCAAGTCTTTAGGAAGATATTTTTTATGCTGATTTTATTTTTGGCTTGACATTAGGAAGTTGTTAGTCATGCCTTGTATTCAGCAAATTTCTTTTATTTTCTGTTAAATTTTAGCATTATATAAAGAGATGAGCAGTGAATAAAATTAATATAAAAACCTGAAACCATTTTTCCTTTCTTTGCTGTATTTTCTTACTTCTTTGCTAAGTCCTTGTGTCTTACAACATCAGTCAGGATGTTTCCTGTAACCTATGAAACAAAATATGGCAGAACCTTATTTCCCAGTGGAAACCAGACTCAGCATATACCTTCCATTTCAACATGACAAGAGGTCTTATGTTCATTTTAATAATAAACACTCTGTTTGAACTGGGAAGTACTCAGTATAATGCTATAGCTAGTAACCTTGAAATATGGACCTGTTAATATGTTGACAAAGATAGTCAATGAAGGGGATTATGAAAATAAAGATTGGTGAAGCAAATTTTAAGAGCATGGTATGCAAAATTTAGTTATCACTATTACTCAACAATTTACTTTGATCTAATCTTTCAAGAGACCAAATGAGAGAAGTGTTGAGCATTAGACAATCCCGTCAATCATATAAAATGTCATATTTATTGGTTTAAGTCTATATCGGGTTTTCTCAGAAAAAGAAAATCATTTAGATAGTGCCATCAACATGACTTTATATTGATCTTTTACCATTCTTAGCATAAAATAAGTTCAGCCCATGAGCGAAGAAGGAATTTCCTATCTTTTTGGGAAGAAAGACGTATATGAATAAACATCAAAACATCATTGCACGAGACAGTCTTAGGCTGGTTACACTACAAAGCTTCAGAGTGAAATAGATTCTCTTCACCCTTCTATTTGTTACTTTTTCCAAAACCACTGTATAAATCAAGCAACTACTTTCGTGGATGTTAGAGAATTGAAAATGGTAGCAGACTCATGATAGTAGTCATCGGAGGATCTACAGATTTATAGCATTTTAAGTTCGTGGCTGAAACCTTTCGAATATGCTGTCAATACTTCTATTAGAAGGCACTCACAATATAACGAAACTCTTTTAACAAGCTTAGGCACATAAATCTAAGGGCACGAGAATTGTTACTTCAGGAAAATATACTGGAACCATCGGATTAGCAACGATGACTAAACTGCTTTTAAGTACAGCCACAATGGTTGCACAGGTTCTGCAACGAACTCTTTATGCAACGTTTGCATTAAGCAATAAGGTGAAACATCAAGAATTGGTGGAAGATAATCAGTCTCTTAACTATATCTCTCCAATAGGAACAGAGGAAAACAGATTAAACACTCAATAAAGAAAGCAAAAGCCGCTGAAATGAGTTAAGTTCCCAATGATGCCTTGACCAGGCATATTGTTTATTACCATTCTTGGGGAAGTGGAAGCATCCTCAATCTTTCAGGGACCATCAACAGTCTGCTGCAATCTTCAACACTGAAGTACATGAGTCTAGGCATCGCACTTGAATACAACTCCAATGTCTCCAAGGAGCGCAACCAAGAAAATCTTAGAACTTTAAGTTGAGAAAAGCCTTCTTCAGATAAAATCAATTTGGTTCCTGAGAAAGAATCATGTCCCAGGTCAAGAATAGTCAGGTTTGGCAACTTTTCCAATATCAATATTGATTCTTGCCCGAGTTGTGAGCCTTTTAAGATCAGTATTGTGAGATTTGGAGGAAATTCATCAATCTTTCCTGGTAGATTATTTATATTCCCATCCAACTTCAGTTTGATGAGATGCTGGCACTGAGAAAGAGGGAGCAGTGTGTTGAAGGCCCCATCTGTCTGTAATGTTAAAGTTCGAAGGCTTTTTAGGTGCACAATGTAATTCAGCTCTCCATTAGGTATCTCACGTATCTCCAATTCTCGAAGGTTAATCAAATTCTTTGCCTCGATTTCATCCCATTGTTGAAACTTTATATACTTTAGAGTCCGGAGGCTTGTTAAAGTGCTGATATGTTTAGTGGCCTGAAGGTGCCCATGAGGACTTACTATGAGATGCCTTAACTGATGAAGCTTGCCTATCTCAGCAGGCAGCTTCCACCAAGCATTACCAGTTGTAACCAGTGTTTTCAGGCTCCGCAAGTTGCCTATGGATGATGGGAACTCCACTGTGCTACTGCTTTTGAATCCAAAGTACCTCAGGTGGATCAGTTTTCCAATTGCATCAGGCAACATAACAACTTTTCCTTTTGGTGTGGGGCTTTCAATTCTAGTATCCTCTAGATCTAGCATTCTTAGGAATCTAAGTCTCGAGTATATAATTTTCAGATGCATAACATTGAGTGACTCCCTGTCAGGGTTGAAAAACAAAAGTGACCGTAGCTGTGGATTAGAATGGACTAAAGAAACACAATTTGCATTCCCCAAATGAATAGCTTGTCGTCGACTCAATGAGGAAGAAGAGGAAGATGAATTTACTTTTCCATCAAATATATCAAGAAAATGCAAGGCCTTGGCCTTTCTTACTGCAAGTTCTCGAACAAGATCGTGGATTCGACATGCTTTAACCTTTTCCAGATATCTTTCAGCTATTTGGATCATGCTTCTGTCAATAAGCTCTTTCAAATAATCCTCAGCGACATCCTCCATTTCTTCTTCCCCTTGTGGTATAAATCCTTCTGCAATCCACAACCGGATCAGTTTTTCAGTGTCAATCACAAAGTCCTCAGGAAAAATGCTTAAATAGAGAAAGCATGACTTCAAATGATACGGCAGTTCATTGTAACTCAAAGCTAATAGTGCTGAAATATGATCTGAGCCTCTTGTCAAATGCAACCATAGGTGATTCTTCACTATATGCCATTCCTCTGGCTGTTTCCTTGAGAGCAATCCACCCAAAACTATTATGGCAAGAGGTAAACCATCACATCTTTTCACCATTTCTCTCCCCAACTTTTCTAATCCTGGCGGGCAGTTACTTGTCTGACCATCAACAGTATCTGGAAAGGCCTTCCTACAAAACAATTCCCAGCTTTCCTCTTGATTCAAGAATTGCAGTTGATAAACAAAGTTCCTCTCATCTGTTATTGTAGCAACAGTCTTATTGCGAGTGGTTATTATGACTCGACTTCCATTTTCATTGTCAGGCAAGGCTCTTCTCAAGCTTTCCCAGGCTTCTTTATGCCATACATCATCAATAATCACCAAGTATCGCCGCCTTTCCAAGAATTCATTGAGATATCGTACCAAGTCCTCCTGTGTCATCATTTCTATCAATTCCAAATTTTCTTTTGTAAGCGTCTGCAAGGATTTTGTGGTTTTCTGAAGAAGATCCCGTGTTGTGTACTCCTGAGAAACACAAACCCAGGCATGACAATCAAATCTTCCTCTTACATCACCACGGTTGTACAGTTTCCGAGCAAGAGTTGTTTTGCCTAAACCACCCATACCAAATATTGAAATCACACAACGCTGCCGCTCATCCTTAAGCAGCTGCTCAACCAATATCCTTGCATTGTCCTCAAAACCAACTACATGCTCTTTGCTTGCATAGGAGGAGGTCGTTCTTAATTGCCTGAATCTTTCTGTCAATCTGCTCCCTTCTATGCTGTCAATGGATCTGATATCATAAGTTTCTCTACTTCGAGATATATCACGAATTCTCTTCTTCAATTCTTTAATATTCTTGCCTAGGCGGTATAAATACATGCCTGTGTTGCATATACAAAGACACTTATTGACACGAGCACAACATCCTGTTTTCTCAGATGCTGATCTGAGTATAAAAGTGTCTACAATATCCTCAGTGTCATAAGCAGCATTTCTAACTTGAGATACCCAGTTGCGCACCCTCTCATCAACCTCCTGTTTTTCATCAGCATCTTTTAGAAAACATTGCATTCCCGCCAACTCCGTTTGCAGCCTAGAGACTTGATCTCTCACTCCATACAATAAGGCTGCCTCTTCACCAAGTAATTGGCAAAGTCTTTCCACAACAGAGATAACAACTACTTCAGCCATCTCTTATGTTTTTTCTTCTCTCTTTCTTCGAGTCCAAGAGTTGAAATAAAATATAGATGCTCCTTATGCAGATCTGAGATGAACTATGAACTGAGAGGCTTACAGGTGAAGACAGATTGCTCCTTCCCCAGTGTGAGATAACTGAACAGTACAAACCCAAAATATCCCAAAAGCCGAAAGGTCTGTACGTGGTGGACTTGGCTTCTATAGAGCCTTCTATCACTATCTTGATATTGCTTGTTTTTCCAATCCTCTTTTTCCCATCGTCTTTAATATATGCTTCTTCTTCTTTCTTTTCTTTTCTTTTTTTCCAATTGCTGTCAGTTTTGACGAATTCGATACAAACATGTCTATCTGAGGTTTGGTGGCCATTCATTTACTAGTCAACTAAATAAAAGTCATCATTTGGCTATACTGGACTTCTGATGACTTCCCATCTAAGTGTTCACACTACAACCAAGACTCGTGAATCAATTTTCAGGATCACATATGTTAGATTGACACTATCCGGTTGCCTGGCAGAATCTTGTCACTCTTAACGAAAAAGTCAGAGGTGATAAGTCTCTGGAAGATGTGCTGTGCTTTCATCATTATGCTTAACTGTCCATAGCAATCGCCTAGCCTTTGACATGCCCATCCATGAACAACTATAGCTACTGATTAAACCAAGTAGCAAGCAATTCAGACTCTTCACATACCTTTGTTTTCAACGTAACATATGAGGTCTCATGTTCATGTCTATGATAAATACCCGATGAACTGTGAGGTGCTTGGCATTACGATGGCGCAAAGTAGTAGAACCCAAATACACCAAACCTTTTTAATTGCTAGACTCCAATGGATGAAATATGCTACATATTCATGCTATTATTAGCTCTAACATTACTCTGACAATGAGACAAGTTGGTTTTGATTGGCAAATGAGAATGAGTAATAGCATTAAACAATCCAGTGAATCAAGTAAAATGCCAAATGAACTGAAGGAACAATTAAAATAAGAAGTTGAGGGTTTTATTAGTTGTCTATATTGGGTTTCCCCAGAAAAGAAAATCATGCAGATAATGCCGTCAACATGACTTAGTATTGATCTTCTCTGTCTTTTAACATAGAATAAGTTCAGCCCAATTGCGAGAAAAAGGAATTTCCTATATTCTGAGAATGAAAAACAAATAAATAAAGCTATCAAAACTTAATCGCACAAAACAGGATCTTAGGCTAGTTGCACTAGCGTGCTTCAAACTGAAAATAGATTCTCTTAGCCCTTTATTGTTGCTCTTTCCCAAGCCACGGTATAAATCAAGCAGCTACTTTCTTGGATGTTACAGAATTGACAATGGTAGCAAACTCAAGACCCTGAATCACCAGAAAGCATATCATGATCTTTAGTCCTTTCATCCAGTGCATGCAACATTCAACTTCAAATCAAAAAGATTAAAATAAAATTCAAACCTTCAAGGAAGCACCACCAACAAGAAAACCATCAATGTCTTCTTCCTTCGCAAGTTCAGCACAGTTGCCTCCATTTACAGACCCTGCAGAAGTGTTTCAGATGCCAGTAGAATTTTCTAACTTTGGCAGTAAACCATTACCAGATCTAGAAGACTTGAAAATCCCAAGTTTCAGACAATACAATTATTAAGAAGGCCTTTAATTCAACAAAGATGAATTTTTTGTTAAGGGAATTGAACAATGAAAGAGCAAGAAGAAAGTTAATATTTCTACGTAACCAAATGCGGTGAACAAATCAAATATCGCTACCAAGATCAAGATGATCATCGATCACATAGTAAGAAGAGTGTTGGCCTTGTTCACAATTTAAAATAAGAAGATTGAGGTTTTCAAATTTTGATGAGAAATCCTGACAGGGAAGCCCTCCAGTTGGCCCCAACATAACTAACTCAAGACAGCAATGTCTAGAAAGAAAATATGGAAATGATCTCTCTTTGTACCTATTTTCAAGTGAGCACAGGCATCATTTTTGGTGACTTAAGCTTCCAAAAAACCCAAAGTTAATATCTTGCTCAAATCATAGATCTTAACAATCACAAGAGCAGACGATAATGTATCCTTAAAAAAAGATTTAAAACCATCGATCCTTCTGCTCTTCTTATATTACATACAATCATCACCCACAACTTTCAATCAATAAAGATTCAATAT
>JANKKC010043372.1:0-11810 GCA_026225755.1 Bursera bipinnata
AAAAAAGCAAATTTCAGGGGTCTTGTTGATTAAAATTCCAAACTTACTTTCTGCCTGATATTAGACCAAAACATAAGGGTAATGTTTGAAATTGTCCCATATTTCAAATAGTTCATTTTAAGTTTTAAATAATATAGTTAATTTGATTGAACCCTAACACATTTAGGGAGCGTTTTTTTTTTCTGAAATTTAAATAGATATAAATAAATGAATTTAAATAAATATGCCTATTTTTTTATTTTTAATATCTAAATTAAAATATTTAAAAGTTAATATATATATATATCTTTATTAATGTCGTTTTCGATTGTGTCTATAAAACATTTACAGATCAATCTTAAACAAAATTACTATTAAAATAGTAATTTAAATGCTACAAAATTATTATTTTAATTATTTTATCCTGAGATATAGTTTTGTATAAATTATTATTATTATTATTTTATAGGATTTGACGTAAGAAAAAATTAGATTATCATTAAATAATTTTAAAAATGTTCCTGGAACCACAAGAATATATTTTTATGATTTGAAAAATAAAGTATTAGGTTACGTACAAACTATTCATACATTCGTGTTTAAATAAAAACTAAACCTTTTAACCTTTTTCTATTCAATGTTTTTTATCTAAGAATAAGACTTAAATTAAAAAAACAAAACACTTAAAAATATAAAAATAAGTTAAATTTAAACTACAAATTAAAAAACAAATACCCTCTAATCTTTGCGTATCCTAATCCCCAAAGCTAATTTTTTTTTTAAAGAAAACTCTAAACCTAACAAAGCATGTTATAAAACCAATAAAAATATTAAATTAAAAATCAATTTAATGTCATAACGGACTAAGATCCAAATCGAAGTAGACCGATGGAGTAAGACACCAACCTAAGTAATCGAACTGCACTAAACCGATAAAACGTGGTGCCGTTTAAGGGAGAGATGCAATGCTGTGCAGTTCAAAATGTAGGAAAATCGAACCATGGTCGACAGAACTGATCAATTCCCACCCCTAGTACCCAGCATAACAAACTTTCTTTCAAGAAGCAGAAAAATTAATTTGGTTCAAATGGACAAGAAAGGTGATCTTTCTCGATAAGTTCTTAGTGCTATTGTGACAATAGAAGTTCATCCTAAAAAAAGTTAAAAAGCAACAAAAACATAACATCATTTTAAAATGTTTCTGTAATCACAGAAGTAATAAATGTATGACAACATGTGCACCGTCCACTTGCGAGATTTTATTCGTAAGGATTTCTAAAATTCTTCAACAATTCTGGGATTTCGTAAGCAAGCATATCATCCACAGCTTGTATCATCTTGGGCTTCAGTTTCTCAAATTTATCAATACTATATCCATTCAAGACCTCTCGAAAGTGGTCCACGCTTGGAAAGTCTCCGGGTGGCAGATGGAAATCCCTTTGCACCTGCGTTTTTCTAGGTATTTTAAGTACACTACAAAAAAAAAAAAAAAAAAAAAAAAGGAAGAAAGTAATAGNTAAAAAAAAAAAAAAAAGGAAGAAAGTAATAGAGACAGGAGAAGGTGGGGATGCAAAAAGACCTTTGCAAATTCGTCTTCAAGATTATCGATGAGACGTTGTTGAGCCTTGGCTTTACCCATCATGGCAGGCATCTCTTTCTTAAGATGGCTAATGATATAAGCATGAATCTTGGCCGCTCTAGCACGCTTCACAAATTCATTAATCTGCAATGTGCAAACGCTTTCTCATTACCATGCAAATTCATTGACCAACATTATGCAAATTTCATGGTTTACATTATGCAAACATGGTCTTATTTAATGGATGTAGCTACTAACTAATAGAACATACATGTACAAAGTAAACAAATAAACTAGGAAAAGATGCATACTCTACGATCGCAAGCTTTCTTTGGAATGTTCATCAAATCCAAAAGAAGGTCACCCTGTTCTTTCTCAAAAAGTTCACGTCCAATTGGACCAATGATTTCTTCATTAACAGGTTTGGAATTAAAGGAGCTGTGGAAGAAGAGAATTAGTAATTTAGTACATAGACTTGGAATGCAGATGGTTGCGTTCCAGTAAATCATGAAAAACATGCTACCACTCCTGAACAATTTAAGGTAATAGATAGTATCTGTAAATGGCCTCGTACTAGAAGCTCAAACATATATTGCAACATAATGTTAACTAAGAAAGCTAACTTAAAGAAACTACATTATATGAAATAATGTTTTCTTAAGTCTTTCCACCAAATGATAAACAAATTACCATAATCCATTTGAAGTAAATCTTGATGAAAAATCAACTAGATAACCTTGAAATAATATTACTAAAAGAAACATGGAGAAAACCTACCCTATATAAACTCGGACAACCTCAGGAGTGTTCAATACTTTTCCAAGTGACCACATCAATGCGCCATAAACTCTCATCAACTATTAACACAGGATCACCGAGTCAACCAAAGTCAGCTATCATAAATAGGGTAAACATAGTGACAAATGACTTACCTGCTGAGTATCAACTTGGTCTGCTTTATTTAGAACAACACGTATCTTGTCATCGTTACCCCGTAAGGATGCAATTACGCGCTTGAATTCATCACTAATATCAAGTTTATGAGGATCAAATAAGAGTAGAATGAGGTCACATTTTGCTGCAAACCATGATATAGCGCCAGTGAAATCATAACTACGTTGAGTTCGCTGTTTTTCGCCTGATAGAACCCCAGGAGTGTCCACAAGTGTAATTTGATCTAACAGCTGCAAACATAGGTATGTTTTGATGAAAATATAAAAAGGGAATATATCATCTAATGAATAGGACAAACAAAATTAAACTCACAGGATGAGGCATTTGAGAACACTCAAATTTTGATAAAAATGCTCCTCCAAAAGTTGTCAGGCCACTGAATGGCATGTCAGCATGAACAGCAATGGTGTTCCCGGGTATACTCCTTTCATCAGGTCCAGACTGGGTTCAAGAATTGAATAAACCATACTAAGCTCCACGAACATATTGTAATAAAACAAGAAATATTGCTATTACTAATGTCAGCTATTTAGTACAAAAGTTATCTCCAAAAGTTAGTTTGGCACAAAATTTATTAATTATGTGATGCACAAAACCAATTTGTTGTCTGGGAATAATAATTGTTTAACAGTTGCTTTTGAACTTAAAATTGGTATTATACCATAACAACAACAAATCTATCTGTTGTAGGCTCCGGTCCTATGTGAGCTCCTGCTCAGAAAACAAAAAAAAGAATAAAATCAATGCAGGAATACCTTAAAACTAAGTGGTCATATCAGCTCATAACTCATAAAAATAAAAATAAAGGAGAAGAAAAATGATAGCACTTAACAAACCTGGGTAGTCACATTTTAACAAATGTTTTATAAATGTTGTTTTGCCAGTTGAATACTGACCCAAAAGCATTACCATAGGTTTAGCATCAAAATCGCTGGTTGTCTACAAGAAGGAAAAAACATAAATACTTCAGTTAAAAGTCTACAGCAAGTGAGAACAGCAATATGTATCTCATTCCCAAAAGAAATTTTACTTTAAACAATAAAGAGACAGACAACAAACAAATTTGTATATACCATCCTAATAAATCAAAAGACATAATAAGCTTACTCACCAGGAAGGGAGATACAAAATCATTAAAGCGATAAGTAGCTTCTAATGGCTTTAGTTTTTCAATGTACAATCTCTTCAACCCATCAATTATTGATGTGACTGCACTTGGTGTCTGTGCAAAAAAAATAAGGAAAAAATTCATCAGAAATAACAAAATTGCAGCCTCCTTTGAGTGATATAGAAATAATTTATCATGTAGGCTACTTTCAGAAATTGCAATAGAAGAAATAAAAACAATGAAGAAAACTTAAAACTTCTGGGGGCATGTAGCTAAAAAAAAAAAAAAAATTGGTGCAAAAAGTATATCAACAAATTAAGCACAGACAATGCTCCATCCAAAAATCGACCATGCCAAATTAAAAGCAAAAGAGCAATAAAGTTTTTTACATTGTTTTTAGATACTAATGGATAAATCAACTACATTGCATAAACAGAAATGTTTTAAGCATTAAACCCTTCACTCATGAAGTTGATGTTATGAAGTTCCCTACTGCACATACAATGAAAATAACTCCTACCTTTTTTGTGGATTTTGAAGTAAACCATGATGCTGAGGATAAAGTTTGTGACTGGGCAGAACCTGCGTCATTGCCCAAGCATTAATTAATTTATAAAAAAGTAAACAACTAATTCAACAAATCTCTAAGAAAGTATTGAAAGATGAACATTTCTAACCATTCACAGCGGGCTCACTGTTTGTCACTGAACCCTTATTTTTCTGCAGCAATTAAAGCATAAAACATAAAGCCAGTGCATTTGAGGTTTTCAACAAAACAAAATAAAAAGTAAGGCAAAGGAAGATTGATTGCTTACAGTTACGAAGGCATCCAAACCTTCGATTGATGGAGGTTCAATATTCTCTACATGAACTGTAATACAAAAATTTAAAAAACAATAAGAAGCTTCAGGGT
Organism: Bursera bipinnata; assembly: GCA_026225755.1. Taxonomy (NCBI): domain Eukaryota; kingdom Viridiplantae; phylum Streptophyta; class Magnoliopsida; order Sapindales; family Burseraceae; genus Bursera; species Bursera bipinnata. Next base: position 4,534 of record JANKKC010043372.1, read on the forward strand.
TTAAGGCTTTATCGCCAAATAAAGGTCAATTAAATAATCATATAATGAATAGTTTTAATATGTTCGGTTCAGGCTGTTTTACTTGCCTCCATTTTTTATGATTTCAGACGTTATTTCATGTCCTGCTTGTGCCAGAGATACAAGCTGTCCATTAAAACAATACAGAGAAATCAGATTCTCATAATCAATATTAAAAAAAAAAAAAATTATAGAAAAGGTCTCATCATACAAGATTACAACCTGCATTGCAATAACAAACTCTGCAAAATCTAGAAATCCTTGTCGTTTAGAATCTGCAAGCGCCCAAATCTTGGCAAGCAAAACAAACGTAAGTCTAAAATAATCATAAACAAAACCTATTTAGAGGAAACCAAAACAAAACAAATAAATAAACTTAAGCAATTTACGATTCAAAGCAATCAATGTACACTGTATACAGCAACGTATGGAGTCTGGAAAGTGAGTAGAACCTGCTTGAGTTCTTGCCGAGAGAGTTTCGATAGCGCGAAGAACTTTGTAGCATCGTTTCCAGTGATGCGTCCATCTCCATCTATACAGAAACCACTCATTAATACTAATAAGTACTTGATGAAACAACAGAATGAAAACAAAAGAAAGTGCTTTTATGATGATCACAAACCTGTATCTGCTATATCAAACCATTCATGGTAGATCTTTTGCTGGTCTTTTGAACACATAGCGATCGGCGCCGGAGCTATCTCCATTTCTGCTTTGTGTAGTAAAAAAAATTTATTAAAAAAAAAAATTCAAATTTTGAGAGAGAGAATGAGAGGGGATAAATTACAATAATTGCTTTTATTTTTCCTTTTATAACGAGTTTGGCGCTCCTGGAAATGGTACTTCATTCAAGGCAAATCACAGTGTTGAAACGGCAGCGTTTAATCGAGTGTTAAGTCCTGGATCATGCTTATCTGATAATTATTGCATTGACGACGTATCTATATACTGAGTGTTATTGATTTTGAGATTTAAGGCATGAGGTGATCATGCTTAATTTTCACCATCAGATTTCCTTTTTGACAAGTGAGTTATGTTGATGTCAGTTAATGAAAGCTTTGGCATAGGATGATTAAATAAGGCTTAACACAGAGAATCTTTTCCTTTTGTGGGCTTAATTTGAAGTTTGAATTAAAGCGCCATTTTATTTGAGCAACGCATACGTGGGCAGCCATTCATTCTTTAAAAAATGCGCACCAACGGACAAGAGTGACCCACGTGTACAGTATATTGTAACGAGCCAAACTGATTTGAGAATGATAAGTTAAATAGTAATTCAATTCAAATCCAGTTCAAGGGATTTCAAAAATCAAAATTATACTAACTCATAATTGGAACAATAGGCAAAATATAGAAAAAATATTGAAAAGATTATTATGAATTTTAAGTACATCATAATTTTTTTTTATAGTGTAACAAGACAACTTGCTCTACCATTATTTAATTTTCTAGTAATATTAGTATAAAGTAATGTGTCAATATTGGAAAACACCCACTTAGACTTGATAATTTATTAATGCATAAGAAGAATTAAGGTTCTGATGGATGGAAAAAAAAACGGTGTTAAATACCAAAAAAACAATTCAAAATTCCATATATTATATAAATTTGGCACGAGGATAAATATCCGATGCCTTCAACACATTGCCAAATAGTGATTGCACATTGCAAACAAACATTGACCATTTCTATCTAAACCAAATAAAAATGAAATTGTAAAGAAAAAAAATTTGAATCGTCTTAGGCAAGTATCCTTGATTAAAAACATAAAAATGCCATGTATAGAAGTTTCTGCCCCGCAAAAGAGAGCCATGTAGAGCAATCGCTACCACGTTAAAATAGACAGCAACATAGCTGCAAAATATTACTAACAATTAAGTTCATAAAAATCAAAAGCCAATAACAAGAAAATAAGTGTGAAATTAGCTTCAAAGGGTAACAAATACTAAACAATAACTTGTCTTTGGTTATTCACAAACTCATTTCATCTTTGATCTTTCCCTACGTTATCATTTACTGATGATAATGGGCATGAATAGAAAGGTGAAACTCTTGCGATTTGTAAAACTGATAATATGCAGAGAGAGTCCTCATCTGGTGATAGGTTACCTTTGATTTAGAGGGAGAAGCTGCATTTTTTCTCTGACCAATATCTGGATGGCTGCTTGCTTGTGAAGGCGCGGTTGGGAACTTGGTGGATGCAACTTGTTTCTCCTCCTTCACCTTGTTGAAAATGACCGTGAAACCTTCACCGGATTTAGGGTCGGATTCATCCCATGCCCCAAATTTGGGTACTGATGCTACTCTATGATGCTGCTAGCCATTGAACTCAACGAAGTCAGTGTTGGTTGCAATAATGAAGCAAATGGGTCACTCATCACTGTTAACTATATATAGTTTCTTATTTGTAGAAGAAAATCAAGAAACCGACTTATAGAACAGATGGGAAAGAAAATATGTTATCTAACACAAGAGTTTTGATCTCACAATCCTTTCTTGCACTAATTTAAGAAGTGAAATAATCAGAAAGCTCTATTCTAGTGCTTTTACAAACAAGTATTATCAAAACCTTCAAGAAAAAAATAAATCAACACCATCATTAGCCTTACTTTTTCTTTTCTGATAACAAGAACATCTACATGCTTTTTAGTTTGCATTATATTCTTTATGTTCTTATTCTACTTCAAAATTAGAAACTAGACATAATTATCCGGCTCATGTATACCTATTGCTTCTGTAAACACAAAATTTCGCAAATGTAAGAATTTAGAAAAGAAAGTTTACTGTTGCCTCAGATGGATAACTTCCACTTCTCTGCCTGGAGTGTCCCTGCACCGATGGAGAGAAGCTATTATCTCCCTCACCGAGGCCCTTCTTTCGATCAGATTTTAAACGTCGCTGACCAGGCGGCCGGAGTGAGTGATCAGACGTACTTCTATCGCTGCCGGATTCTGACCTAATGCCCTTATGTCTTCCACTCATTCGATGATCAAAAGTGTTTCTGTCCTGAGGATTGTGCCCCAAGTGTCCTTCAATATTCTGTGCTTCTACTGGACTGTAGTTAACCAAATCAACGTGGGAAGGAGCCTGAACCGGGCGGAAGTCAACATCATTTCCCTGGTCTCCTCTCCCACACATGAAGGCCTCTGGATTCTCCTCTGGATCATTTGGGTTCATCCTCACACCTGCTTTCTCTTTGCGTGCATTATCAAAGTAGGCTGTGTAAGGAATATTATCTGAATCCCAGTTGCCAAATTTTGGGACATGAGAGTGTTTCTGCAGCCAAGACAATTATAAGTATGGTTCCTCAACTATCAGCAATCATAACATCACAAAGCAATAGGGAAGAGACTTCAGTGTTGGAAAATCGACCAAAGCTCTGAAAACATAACTAATAATAGAAAACAGACGCTTGGAATGAAAAGTTTCTGCAGCCAAGACAATCAGCAATCATAACATCACAAAGCAAAGGCAATTCAGTGTTTTGGGCAATCGGCCAAAACTCCGAAAACATAACTAATAATAGGAAAGAGATCATGCTCGGCATGAAAAGTCACTATGCTAGTGACAAAGGGACACTTTTTGCTAATGCATGCGCATGAGTTGATTCAGAAAGACAGAACAGGTCCGAATTTTTTCGAAATACTTTAGTGCTAACACAGTAACCCCAGGGCTAGATATTTAACTTTCTTTAAGAGGCATCAAGTCATTCCCTCCGTTTTCTGAAACACTCTTTCTTCCTTTCTATCTATGACATAATTTGAGCTCCTACGTGGTGGCAGAGATTCCTAAATGGCCAACTTGGACGATAATTGATCAGTATTCAATCTACTGAGACATCCTGGAATCTGTTTCAAGTTCACTCACCTTTTTTTTTGAGACATACTGTCCCTTAATATCATGCTACTCTCACAAGTTACAAGCTATGATTGCTAAAATGATCACATCAAGGCAAACAAAGGTGCTGGTAGATTTTGGTGAAGTCTCAAAAGAGATTCATCCCAATTTGATATATATGTTTTAAAAAAAGTGTAATAATTCCTCCTTCCAATGCCTTAAAATGCCACCATAGCCTGTAACCATTCATCTAGAATAGTTGGTCGTATATAATGGAGATTCATTTATATCAGATAGTGCCTTTTAATTTTAAGCATTTTCCAGACATAAATAGTTGACCCGAAACAATAAATAGAAATTAAATGAAAGCACCAAAAGGAAACCACAACCATGTGAGACGGTTGTTTGGCGGTGTTGGATGTTTTGTTTGAGAAACTTTTTCAACAACAAATATACAAACTACAAGACTACAGAACAATTACAAAAACAAATTAACTAACGCCATTAACTGTTAAATTTGCCATTTTCTTAAAAAGTTAGGCTAATAGGTGTTGGTTCAACATTAGCTTTTATATTCAATAGCAACAAGATGCATGTCCATCAAACCTGCTGAAATTAGAAACTTACAGCCATTCTGATGAGGATTACAAGACTTGCTGTTGCTGATTTGTGGAAGAAAGTCCTTGAAGAAGTGAAAAACTTTTGAATGATTAATTAAGTTGGGTTTGATTTGAACCATTTTGAGGTTTTTTAAACTCCCGGAAATTCCGAGACACGGACTTGCTTCAGACAAGGTTTCGATGCATACAAAGTTAACGTAAGCCAATGATCTTAAACCCAAACATCAAAAAGTCCTTATTATTTGGTCTTCATTTGAAGATACCGAATATTTTCAAGGATTTGCCATGAGTCAAAGCCTTTTGTCTTTCTCTCTACAACATCTTCTTCCTGGTCGTTAGCCTTCAGTCACTCGGTGTCCAGACGACAAAGCGTCTGTTGCAACACCCATTACGCGTCTACGCGTTATGGCATGATGAATAATAATATATCATTTACGTTCATTCTACGTTATGTTATCCGATAATAATCAATCAAGTTATTACTATTCATTTGATATTAAATTAGTAACAAAATTAGAATTATAATACCAAATTGTCGTTTAATTATGAAAAGCAATGACAATTTATTTACGCTGCAGACATATAAGATAGGTTCAAACCAACCTAAATTAAATTTATGATATAATTTCTTCGTTATTGATTCATTCATTGCATCTCACAAATTTGAGTGAAAAATTAAGAGATATATATTGTATTTAATGCTAAACTCATAAATTTATATAAATTAAAACAATAATTTAATTTCCTGTAATCTTACTCATTTCCTTTATCTTATTAGGTAGAGGTGTGCAAATTATCCGAAACCCGAAAACTAAAACTGAACCAAATCAAAGGATATGAGTTGGTTTGGGTTTATAATTTAATTCTGTAACCCAAATTTTTTATGTGTTGGGTGGGGTTTAATTTCCTTCGCTGAAAACCCAAAAAATATTTTTATTAAATGTAAATTATATATTAGATTTATTATCTTAGAAACCTTAGCAAACAAAATTGATTTACACTTTTGGTTTGGATTTATTAGGTTATATTAATATATATTTATGTAAATTTGTGTAGTATTGAGTTCAAATTATTGAAATTAATAAATGGATAGTAAGAAATAGTTTTAATAATTTATATGTAAGTGTAATAAAATGATACTTAAGTTTCCATCAAATTTATACTTACCCAATTAACCAAAATTGAATTTTTTTGGTTGGTTTTTTTTTGAATTTTGAAAATAAATGGATTGGTTTGGAATTTATTTTAGTCAACCTGAAATTTTTGGTTTGGGTTTGGATTAGCCTAAAGCCCATTCAAATTGACCCATACACGTTAATTTCCAAAAACTTATATAACCAAAATTCATACAATATGATATATCTTAATGTAATTGATTGAGTAGTTATTATCTTATTTATTATAATTTCTTTTGTTTATATACATTTTTACTCATTCATTCATACTATATTGTGTGTGCAATTGTCGTGCTTTGTGCAGACATAGTGCCATTAACATATAGTTACTATACAAAAACAATACAATTGTTATGTATTTATCATGCGACGTGAACTTATCGTCGATTAATGTGTCAAATTTCCCGTAGGATTCCAAATTACAATTTGAATTCCATAAACTTAACTTTGATAATTTATAAGACTTTTAAACCTTAAATGCTCATTAATTAAAATGTTACCCTTATTAAATGGTCAACATATAAAAGTCAATAATTCACATAATTAGGCTCTTCAAATAAGGAAATTGACAACTTAGCGTATATGTGCATGAGAGCTACATAAGGTAGTTTAATAATATTTGTGACAGTTATGACACAACTAGGGCACACCGCACACTCCTGTAAGTTGATATAATATCACAGACCTCTGCTAGAGAGAAGCAAGTTCATTTATCTGAGTTTGCAATAGTTAGTTCATTACAAATAAAATGAAGAAGAAAGTTATGAGCTTGTATGCATTGATTTTAAGCCTAGTAATTCTGCTGGTTCTGAGTGCAAGCTCTGTGCATGCAATAACATGCAACGAGGCCATAGCCAAATTGATGCCCTGCCTTCGTTTCTTGACTGGTGTTGACCCCAAGCCTCCTGTTACTTGTTGTTCAGGCGTAGAAGCAGTGAACAGCGAGGCCAGGACAACAGAGGATCGCAAGGCCCTGTGTAAATGTTTTAAAGAGACTGGACCAGCTTTAGGGGTTAAGCCTGAGAAAGCCAAGCAACTTCCTGGAATGTGTAGTGTCAAAGTTTCAGTGCCCATTGACCCGAGTGTCGACTGTAGCTCGTATGCTCTTTTGCTCTTCGATCCCTTTCTATAAAAAATTATATTCTTTTCTTCACTCATGTTTTTTCTCTATGCTGTGCAGCATTCATTTCTAAGCAGTGAACTCACCAGGAAGTGTTGCGTGCTAAATAAACTTGAAGCGAAGGTCGATATAGCCAAATAAATTTTGTATTATTAGACTCTTTGGTTTGCAATTTGCATCTTGTTATTATGTTTGCAAGAGTTTTATTAATGGAATTGTTATCTTTAATTGTTAGACATACACATTACACCTTGATGATCATTCATCATATGTTGAATCGGAGCGTGACCTTTGATACAAAAAAGAAATAAATTCATCTCCAAATGCTGCTCATTGTAAAAAAAATTCACCATAGGACTACAAATTACAACTTGAATTCCACAAACTTAACTTGGATAATCTGAGACTCTAAAATTGTAGATGCTCACTAACTAAAACGTTAACCTTATTGAATACATGGTTAACACATAATTAAAAGTCATTTGGTCAAGAAGCGTGGGCGCGGTG
>JANKKC010043373.1:0-11812 GCA_026225755.1 Bursera bipinnata
GCACAACAGAAAGAAAAATAAAGAACAGAAACTTTGGTAACTTAGCTAGCTTTCGAGGAGCTAGCAACCTCCAACACAATATCCAATATGATATTCGATACCCTTTCCTAAGTCATACGTCCTTTTATTCTAGACTCGTAACAAACTCTAAAACAGAATATCCCCAGCAGCCATCCAGCATCTAACACGTAGCATATTCCAGCACACACCTTAACAGCCAACAACACGTAGCATATTCCAGCACACACCTTAAGTTTTTCCTAATTTCTTCTGCCTACGCACATAGACCCGAGTAACAGAATTTCTGTTCCTATCCAAATCATTCTCATTCCTATCATTGTAATTATTGGATATCCCTTGTTTTTCTCATTTCCTAGTTGGTACATTTTTTAAGGAAAATTCCTTTAACTCCCCTAACATGGCCAAAATACAAGCAGCTTAGTGTGGTTTAGTAATTCATCACAACTGTGCCTAATAAGGGAGGCTTCAGATGAATTTTTGTGGAGGTTTCTAATGAATTTCAAAAGTTCAGGAGATATTTTAAACCAGCCAGGGTAGCCTGTATTTAGTAAAAGATAATGGAGGTCTTCAAAGTTTACGTGTCTCATTATTAGAATAATCTTTCTTCCTTCTGTTGTGGATATTTATCTATGTTATCTGTAAATTCATATTATTGCAGGTTGGTTTGGCCCCGAGATCTTTGCTATGTGCGTTATTGGCGTAGAAATGATGATGGAAGTTATGGTAGGATTTAGGCTTTTTGCTTTCTTGCTTCTTCCTACGATTCCCATGCATTGTTTCCACTAGAATTTTTCATGTTTTGTATTTTGTAATTGTGCAGTTGTTTTATTCCGTTCTAGGGAGCATGATAAGTGTGGTCCACAACCTGGATGTGTGAGAGCTCATGTGGAGAGTTAGTTTTGCTGTCCTTTCTTTGTCTAATGTTGTGAATTAAACAATGAGTTACCATATTATACCACTGACAATCTTGTTTTCTGATTTTGTCAGGTGGAGGATTCAACATTTCCCCACTAAAATCTCGAAATGATAGGCCTAGAACACAAGTGCAGCATCTTATGCAGATTGATCTAAAAGGATGGGGAGTTGGTTACATTTCAATGTTTCAACAACATTGTCTTCTTCAGATGTTAAATAGTGTTGCTGGTTGGTTCCTTTATCGTCTACATGTTGACATTGTGTACTAGTGGATTAGTATTACTGTGAATAATCATGTTGTGTCATGTTAGTATTCTTTTTTTGTGTTTTTCTTTACCTCTTATGATTTACATTGGGCATGAAGATATGATAGATTATGGATTAATCAATAATGGGAATTGCTTTGTGGTCGCTGGTGTATTTTCCAGTTTTCACCTGTTCTCCCACGAGTCTTGATTAGACAAATTAAGCTATTAAAGTTGCATCTCAATGAAATAATTTTGGTAATGGATTTTGAATCCCATGAGTATGAAAGAATTCCTTTGCTGAGTATTGGAATTTGAGGTAGCTAACATCATATTGTGATTTCTTTACTTATTTAGATGCCACTTTTAAGTAATTAGTTCTTCAGGTAACTCACTATTAGCATAGTTATTTATTGTTTAACTTCTTCCTTCTCTTTGAAGGGAGAGTTAAGATAAGAATGAAAAATACTATACATTGAGTGAGATGACACTTAGTCTCCAAGCAACTTCAGAGGGCCATATGAGTTATATTTGATGTTAACTTTTCTTTCTGTCTTTTTTAATGTATTAATCTTTTGTGGCTTCTATTATATATATAATTCCAAACTCCAAAGGGCCAAACATTTAGAAATGAAAAAGGTTCAAGAGCTTTCAACTCAGTGTAATGGACTTTGTTTATGGGTTTATATATCAATTTACTGTTTGCTTCCAATGGGATTGCTGTCACTCTTCTTGTTTACTTCTTATAATAGGTCTGCGGGAATGGTTTGCTCAAACAGATGAAAGGGGTGCTCCTCCCAGAATCCCTTCCATGGTCAATATGGTCTCAGCTTCTGTTTCTTCAAAGAAGAATCGGAAACTAGATGAGTCATTTGTTCAATCTTCCTCTCTTGACCAGACTGCGGGCAGAAACTCTATGTCGGATGAAGAATATCAGATTGCTGAGTCAGAACAAGAGGTTAAATATTCATTTAAAGTCTTCATCTTTATGGCATGGCGTCTTTCTAAACTCTTATTTCTTACTTGATTTTTTTTTTTCCAGATTTTTCAGGTGCATCAAGCAAATAACAATACTGACATCAGGAGAACAGGTGGATGATAACTAAATTTTAAATTTTATTTATTTGGTTAAGATGCTCTTTGCATGAAACTAATTAGATTATCTAATATCAACATTTTCTCCTGGCCTTGGAAGAACCAAATTATTAATTTTTATTTATTTGGTTAAGGTGCTCTTTTCATGGAACTAGTTAGATTCTCTAATCTTAACATTTTCTATTAATTGAAGCGTTAGAAGAAGAGCCAGTCAATAAAATTGATTTATCTTGTTTTTCGGGCAATTTACGACGTGATGACCGTGAGCATGCTCGTGACTGCTGGAGAATATCTGATGGAAACAACTTCAGAGTTCGTAGCAAGCATTTTTGTTATGACAAATCAAAGGTTTCACTGATATATTGCTTAGTTTTTTTAGTATACACATCATGGGTCCATATTTTGATGCATCTTATATTTTGCTGCCCTCAGCCTGCTCTTATTTCGTTATCTGCAACGTGTATTTGAAGATTCCTGCAGGGAAACATTTAATGGATCTTGTTGCTGTTGATTGGTTCAAGGACACAAAGAGAATGGACCATGTGGCTAGGCGTCAAGGATGTGCCGCACAAGTATTGCAACCTAACTTTTCTTATATTTGATTTCTTTTTATCTTTTTTTTTCCTTTTTGTTTTCCCTATATTGAATCAAAATGTTATTTTCTGCTGCTTTTGTCTTTTCTAGACCTCAGCATTCTGCACCAATTTCTATACCTTTTTGCTTCTGCAACATGCTGCATTATTCCTTTTCAAAATATCAGTAGTATAATAACTGAATTCTGATAGGATATACCCATATGATATGCCCTTTGATGACCATCTTAAGTGTTTTGCAAGTATAAACCTTGTTGAAAATTCTATACTTGAACTAGTTGGATGAGTTGTTCAATAGTTTGAAGAATAACTAATTGTCTAAAGAATCTCCAACTAAATTCTAATAAGTACCTTCTGTTTCTTTAGAGTCCAGGCAACTTGTTAATTATTATTTAGACTATTATTCTTAGATCTATTAATATGAGCTATTTGTGGTTCTTCCTTTATATCTGTAACAATCCAACTATTATTCATAAACTCGTATAGGTAGCTTCAGAAAAAGGGCTTTTCTCAGTGGTCTTTAATCTTCAAGTAAGTTTTCTCATTCAACAGGTCTTCATTTTAAAAGTTTTTACATTGGGAGGTTGTATAGTTATAATCTGGCACTTATGCAGGTTCCTGCTTCGATGCACTACAGCATGGTATTTTATTTTGTGACCAGGGAGTTGGTACCTGGATCGCTTTTGCAACGGTTTGTGGATGGTGATGATGAATTTCGTAATAGTAGACTGAAGCTTATTCCATCAGTTCCTAAGGTATTTGTCTTAGTCATTATGTATTGGAATGCTCAAGTTTGGATGTCTGGACTGTCAGATACCATTCAGTCCATCATTGTGGCTTAATAAATTATCAAGTGAAGTCTATTGATTCTATTAGGTGTACCATTTGCTGCCCTACATGCTTATTGATGTAATAATGAATTGAAAACTTTTCAGCACTTGCCTGTACCATCAATTTTAAGTTTCATCAAATTCCCCCAATTTACAATCCAAGGAACAAGAGATGGGTCAAAGAAATTTCAAGTATTAAAAAAAAAAAAGAAAAAATTTTAATCAAACTATTTAGAGAAATATGTTGATCCTTATAAACTGTGGAGGCTGAATCAATGCTTTCAGTCTCAACTATTTTCTGCTATATTCAGTCATGAATAATATAGGAAAAAAGCTGGTTCTTGAGGTTTTTGTTCATTTTCTGTATACTATATATATATATATATTTCTACATGCACTTAAATTGGAAGGATAATATTCGCTATTGACATTAGTTTTTGTTGGCCATAGGTTTCTTAGTGAGCTATTCAGCCTATACTGTATTTATATTTAGTTATCCTTTAGTTGGATTCTAACTTTTGTGGACATGTTCACTTTTTTGTTTTTTGAAAAAAATTTGTCGAATTGTTTGCAAATTTTGTTACCAATATTTTACAATTTTTTCTTTTCCCAATATCATTCTGATTGAATTGGTTTTCGAATCACCTTGCAAGTGTGTGTACACTATATGAATGTAGCCCTTGGCGCACGTATGCAAATTTTGGATTGGATCTAGTATTACTGAACTGAACCTAATGTTGAGCCCTTATTCTAGCCGTTTCATTGGTTATTCTCTTAGGCTGCTTGAGTATATAAACCTTGTGCCCTTATGATGTTTCAAAATGGTGAATTGGAATTGTTGGCCCTTGTTGTATGGTTATCCTTGTCATGTTGAAAGTACAGATGATGGATATAGATTTTGGCATGTCCTGAATTTGTTTGTATAATATTGAAATGGTAACCTAGTTAGATTTTGTAATGTCAAGGATTTGTTAGATGCTGAGACATGCTTTGGTTCTATAAAGGCAGCAATGCGATTTGCTTTTGCACATGTAGTTTCCTTGGCCTGCCCAAGCATGGTGCTCAGTCTCATAGCTCTGTCCTAGCAGCCTACAACGTTGCCATGGCCTGGGGCTTTGCACACGGCACAGGCAGCCAAAGCTGGAACTGTGGTTCTTAGGAATCATCCAGATATCTTTATACATAATATGACATGCATTGCATGTAAAATTGATGTACTCATATAAAAAATTGAATAGAAACTTTTGCATTAAGATTCGATGCTGTTTTATTTCTCCAGGTCGGTTTGATTCTGGTTGCACCAGTCTACCACTGGAACCAAGATAAACAGTTCATAGGCCATTTAATAGCTGTCCAAGCGAAACTAAAGGTTCATACACCAGTGACAACTTCCACTAACCAAGAAATATTTAAATGTTGGGAAATTTTGCTAACAAAACAGTAGTACTATCTCAATTAGGGTACTTTTATAATATATATTGTCCTCAGTCTTCATGCTAATTTTGAGATCTTCTTTGCTTTTTCTTTTTTGTTAAATTTGTTGTGCACTTGTTAATTTTCAGAACTGAATCATGCAGGGATCATGGATTGTGCGCCAGAGTGTTGGAAGCACCCCTTGTTTATTGGGAAAAGCAGTTGATTGCAACTATATTCGTGGTCCGAAGTATTTAGAAGTTAATACCTTTGGATTTCTCTAGTTCATGATTTTACCATTGTAAATGCCTGGCTTAAACCATTAAAAAGAAATGTGATCTAACATAGTTCATCTTTCTGTAGGTTGATGTTGACATTGGTTCCTCTACTGTTGCTAATGGAGTTTTGGGCCTTGTAATTGGTGTAATCACAACACTGGTGGTTGATATGGCTTTCCTTGTACAGGTATGCCTGATTTGGTTGTGACATTTCCATGCGTAGTCTGGTTGTGTCACGGGTTGCAACTCCTGTAAATTGGTTGTGTTTGTGCCACATTAAGTTTTTCTGAGCCGTGACTCATTAGTCTGCCTCAGTCTGCTTTCCATTGAGTATAGCTCTATGGCTTCTTTATATGACCCACTACAGACTGTCTGTTGAAGTATTGAAATAGAAAATCTTCTAATAATCTCTATATTATTTTAAACTTTTTTTAATTGTTTCTCTTTTTAGGCAACCTTCTTTGTTAAAAGCATCAAAGTACTTGAAATATTGAAACCACATGACACAACTCGTTGATCACATCTATTTTATATACGCTTTGTAACTTCTTTTCCGTTTTTGTAATGATGTTGTCAATGATTGTTGTCCTTGATACTCTTTGTGAAAAGACACTACAACATAATTTATGTTTATATTTTATTTTATGTTACAACATTGGAATTTTTCATCGTTTTATTATGAAACTGTTAGTAGAAGTTGAAATCGATGTCTCAATGCTCAAATTTAGCTTTGGAAGTAATTTTTATGCTTGCTTGGAAGGTCTTTATTTTTTTTTGGTGCTCTGTTTGTCTTGAATCGTTAAAAAATTTTCCAAGTAAAACCACTTGGTTACAACATATATGTCGAAGCATTTCATGCATGTCATAAGACATTTAAATAGATGATATTCTAAAGATTTTAAGATACTAGGAAACACATCGTCAAATGCTAATGCATATATATACTATGCGTGAATTTGAGAATGTGATAAATGGATTTACCTTAAGACTTTTTAGAATTGCTATTCACTTTTCTGTAATTTTCTAGATTACAATGCATACAGGATTCTTGGTTCCCAACTACTCTGTCTTTATTATTTCTTGTCCTAAAACTGATTTAGGGTGGGTTTATTTTTTGGTATTTTCAAGGCAAATACTACAGATGAATTGCCAGAGCGGCTGCTTGGTGCTGTACGTGTTTCTCATTTAGAGTTGTCGTCTGCTATGGTCCCAAAGCTGGAGCCAGATACGTCATGACAGAAACTATTTTGCCTTTTACTTAGCTTATTTTATACAAAATCATTTGTTTAGGAATGCTTGTATTTTGACCCCATTTTCATTTTAATTTTTTATTTACTTGAATGGAAGTCATTGGTGTTTCCCAATGAGATTCTTGCATTTAAAAAGAAAAAAGAAAAAAAGTTAAAAGGGAAAACGTTCTGGTTCTTCATTTACTTATACAGATAAAATATTTGAAGATGAGGTAAATTGGCTTTCTGGCGGTTTCTCTTTTGTTGAGGAATAGTAACGTAATATATAAGACATTTCATAAAGAAATGCTTGCAATATGATCGGCTGGTCCATGTGAGGCTCGAGACTAAGTGTAATCAGGTCCACAAATGCAGCCGTAGGGATTTGTACACTATATAATAATTTTTATTTAAGTAAATTTCATGTGTTGTTTTTGTTAATTTATACTAAAACAGACGAATAAAAGTGTTAATTTCAAAGTTTTGGAGATTACAAAAAGAACATTTCCTGTTGCTTACACAACCAAACGAATAATCAAATGGGGTGTGCTGGCGTGCCACTATATTACCCCAAATTTCTTGGTTGTTACTCCTCAGAATTGAATTCCAAATGCCCCAGGCTATGCGCACGCATCAGACACTTTCACTTAAGTAGTTCCCTCTACACATAAAATGGTAGATATTGTGAGCTTGAAGCACATGTTTTGATTCATGTCTCATATGACAAGGTTATGCCACCCCACCCCACTTCTATCTGCATCACTTTTGTTAATGGAAAGATCAGCAAAAATATATGAATCTAGCTGACATTAACAGATACAGGATGCTTCTATATGGATGGAACTAGGATGCAGAAGTCCTTTGAACATCCATGTCTACAGACAAATAAATAACGACTAACCAAATTACAACAAGACCGAAAGGATCATTATCATTCTAGTCTCATCAGCTTTTTGATAACAACCCCTGGGCGACTTTTACTTGCGAGATTCCAGAATAATTTCCTGCAGATGTTGAATGAAGGTATCAAGGTATCCTCTTGCCAATGCTTGTCAGAAAAGCTCTTCCTCCATTTGATACGATTGTTCTTCACTGCATTACCCACTTCACTGTCTTTGTTCATGACTGACTTGATTGCTTTGTTCAGAGACTCCTTGCCAAAATTGCCTGTAATAGTATATAGTTCGATTTACAACAATTCCATCACTTGCGCAGCACACACAAAAAAACACTAGCTTGTCCTCACTCTAGTCCAACTTTGTGTTCGATAAAATTCCCAAAAGAAATGAAAGATTCCAACGAGCTCTTAGTAAAGCCACCCTTGTACTTCTGACAAAGAACAGAAGCACTTTTCCTAATATCTTCATCACTCGAAACCTTCTCAATTCCTTTGATAATGTCCATTTTCTTGATACTATCAGCTGCATACTTTTAACACACAAGACTCCACAGCTTAAGCTGGTGTACGACCAACGTGGCATTATACTATTTGTCGCCCCTAATGGGCCATGCCGGAATAGGTATCCCACGCGCTTCCACCGTAGGATTCCATCCACAATGTGATACAAATCCGCCTGTTGATGGATGGCTCCGTGTCAACAGTTGTGTTACCCATCTGTGTATGATCAAACCCCTTTTTCCTACTTTATCATCCAACCCATGTGGAAAATAAATACTTTCTCCTTTCTTCTGTAGGCCCCATGTAAATAGCCGAGTTGATTTCCCACTGCACTTGCCGACTCCGGTATTCGTCCTGGGTGGACCCACTTCACTACCAATTGAAACGTACATCACCGACCCAGGTGGCTTCGAATATAACCATTCGCTTATTTCATCTTCAGAATAATTAGATTCTCTCTCGGATCAGATCTCCTGGTCCCAAAGCAGCGCCGACTACGCGGACGACGACCTCCAGTACTTCTAGGGTAGATCCACACTCCAAACGGGTTTTCGGGTCAGATTTAATATGTAATCAAGAAACGGACGTTCAAGATCATCACACGAATTTATCATTCTCGTTGAAGCGTTAACCCAGGAAGCAGGTTCACGGGGGAACGGAGGGCCACGTCGCAGTCTCACTCCACCACCACTATCAGCAGCTGAAGAAGCAGAAACCTCAGGTGGGTTGTTGGCGCGTAGAGCTGCAGGTCGGAGCCAATGGCGTCTCTGTTTAAGATCCGAAACGCTCAAGAACAAACCTTCGGGTAATCCGGGAAAGACCCGTTTTTCCTGGGTCTCATGTCTGCAGGTCAAACAACCCAAGCGGCGTGTTGAACGACCGCCAGCACGCACCGGAAGTGATGAATATGACGGTGGGGATGTCAAACTTCCAGAAGACTTCCTGGCTCTTGTTCATGATGTGATCAATTACGGAGCAAACGGGTCAGGTCGAAGCGGAGTCTCTGCGGTAGAGAAGAAGGGATTCAATGGCTTGAGCCATTTGGTGGTGGAGGCAGCGAGTGGGTGGGATGGCGATTTTGACGGACATGAGGAGGAGGAGGTGATGTGTAGTTGGAAGAGGGGGAAGTGAAGGAGAGACGGAGGAATGTAATGACGTCATCTGAGTTAACGATGAAAGTAACGTGGAAGTTATGATGGTGGAGGAGGTGCTTGGATAGCTCAATGGACGGAAGAGATGGCCCTTTCCGGTTTTTGGCACCAAAACCATCTCACCACCAGACATGGTGAGCTGAGAAAAGCAAAGCTTTTTCAATTATTAATTATTATTATATAAATAAATCCATCCACATATTTAATGTAATCCTTTATTATCGCACCATGTAGGCATGTACACTATACATCAACCAGGGATTGCTGCATCGCCAATTTTGCAAGCGCACCTTCAACTCATCCTCTCTTGATAAAATCAGAGAAAAAAAATTTGAGAAAAGTAAGTATACAACACATGCAGAAAAATTTATAATATAGAGAAATATTAGCAACAATAAAGTGAAACACATATAAATAGTATTTATTAAATTTATTACATGATATCCTAAAATACACTCCTTTTTCAGGATATGCTAAGACCCATGTTCAGTAGGGGACAATAATGGATTCTATAAGCTCTTGGAGGGGAGCAAGCTCCTTCTTGTCAATTAGACCAAATTCCTGCAGACACAAAACGAGCATATTACTCAACGTAGCACATCAGTTCAAACAAAAAATCACTTACTGCATAAAAAATAGTGGAGTTCATGGCCACCACTCTGTCAAAGCAGCCACCACCACCTCCAACCACCAGTTGTAGTCGATGCAATGGTAATTGATATTAGATCACCCACCAAAGCACAACAGAAATTACCATGTTTTGGTGGAAATTTTGGTTTAAGTACAACCATAATTGAACAGAGAAAAGATGGATTGGTTTTACATAAGATCTTTACAACCATAGAAAATGGGGGCTAAATAAATAATATTGACATGAATTGAAACTTACACAGGTGAACAGTATGAAATGCTTGAAGCATGTGTTGAGATGGGCTTCCTCCTTGAGGCTCACAATTTTCTGGAAGTGAGAATGATAAATGTGGGCATATACACGGAACAATCTTTTGAATATTGTCTTCACAACCTCCTTGAAGTTGAGAGGAAATGGAGCTCCTAGAAAATTTAAAGGAGGTAATTATTACCATTAAGCATAGATACATACAAATAGCTGCCCAGTCGATACAAAATGCGATATACAACCCTTTCTCTCCAGAAACAGCAAAATCTTCAACCTTCTCACGAGGAATTACAAGTATAAAATTACAATTTCCATGACCTACATACCTAGCTTTTGAGGAAATATGGATTCATCATCAAGCTGAGACTCAATCCAGTCCATCAAATATTCAACATATTTTGGGGCAGAAACTTCAATAGGTTTTTTTATTTGGACACCATCTGCCCATCGATATTCATACCTGTGAAGTTTTCCATATTTATCAACTGATAAAATCTTGAAAGATCAAATTCATAGATAAATATATACATATAGTATGTGTACAAGTGAGTGTGAGATATAAAAATAAGTAACTAATAGCACTTATGTCAACTAATGAAGGATTTACGAAGCATATATATACACATATGAAAAACAACTAAAAGCACTTATGCCACCTAAAGAAGGATTTGCAAAGCATATATATACATATGATAACCAACTAAAAGAACTAATGTTGACTAAAGAAGGATTGCAAAGCAGTGAACAAGGTATCCACAATAGGTCTATGCATTTATTGATGCAGACAAGAAAAAAATTAATATAATCAAATGATTGTTATCCAAAGCTTGAAATTAATTGATGGTGGCAGCATAAGTTGATCATGAAACNCATTAATATAATCAAATGATTGTTATCCAAAGCTTGAAATTAATTGATGGTGGCAGCATAAGTTGATCATGAAACAAGGAAACATTTATTATTTCCTGTTAAGTCGAGCAATAAGGAAACAAAGAAAGAATGTTTCTCCTATTAAATCAAAGGAAAAGAATAACAAAATTGTTCAAAGTTTGGATTTTGGAATCAAAGGTTATTCCTAGAAGTTAGGAACTAATTAAGCATTAAATCATTTATGGCAAAACTACCGTTTTATAGATACATACAAGCATCCAAATATTTCATAGAAATAAATTTGCTGTAACTAATTTGAGAAAAGTTTAAACATTTAACAGTAAAGTAAAAGTTAAGGAAACATAATGCAGCAGCTTTTATTTATAGTTCCATACTTGGGGCCTGCAGTCATTGTAGGACAGTTCTCAGGAGTACAGAACTCTGTTAGGGTACCATAGAGCAGATTTACCTGGTTGAAGAAGTCCACAGCTGAAATGGAGAAATCCGTAAACCTTATTTCAGAAATATATTCAATAAAGAGTTTTTCAATAACTCAGGAAAATGATGAAAAATGGTTTTAAGACACTTCCTCAGAAATATGCCAAATAAAGAGTTGACAAATATATTAGCATTCATATGGTGAATTTTGACAAAAGACTTATGGTAAACAATAGTGATGCATATTGCATCCCACTTTTCCTTCCGTACAAGTTTAGAAGATCAAAGTTGAGTCCCTAAATCCAAATTCGGTAATTATTCTTTAATTTCATCATCGGGATGCTATAACATCCAATTATAAGCTAATTGGTTGGATTGTATAGCCTCCTAAATAATAATCTCTTTTGAACTTTAATTACTATAAGTTTGTTGTAATT
>JANKKC010043374.1:0-11813 GCA_026225755.1 Bursera bipinnata
CTAGCTGAGATGGTCCGGAGCTCACGTAGAGGATCTCGGACAGTCATGGGTGTATGTGGGTAGTCAGAGTGAGTTGTTTCTGTGTATCTTTTAAAAAGAAAAAAAAAATTTTGTAACCCATTTTTCAGTATAAATGTTTTATTTAAAAGTATTTTATTGGTTTTTATTTACTTTTATTTTATTTATTACCATAGTCACCTCAGGGTTCCTGTGTGAGGGATTCCGGGTCGTGACACGAACAACCCACAGAAATGGCTCGCCTGAGGATTCAAGGCCAAGCAATAACTCGTCAAACTGTTGCTTGTTGAAGATCGTAGTGCTGCCAAATGCAACATAAATGTCTGAGCCAGCTCAAGCAAGTTGAGTCCTCAGGCCGAAAGTTTCCAGCCGAATGCCCTGAATGATTACTTGCAAGTAATGACTGATGGTTAAGATGTTCGGGATAAAATCACTGGCTCCTGAGTAAAGTTCATAAACTGAGTCCGAAAGAAGCCAGTTGGCAGTTCTGACATCTTGGATAGCGGCATAGCATATTCAAAGAAAATCTTTTGTATACTGGGTCTTCCGGGAAGCTCCATGGGTGTTCGTTGCTTTTGCGAACTAAAGCCCCCTCTAATGGGGAGAAAAACTCATTATTAATTGCAGTCTCTTGCATCAAAACCAATCAATTTTAGGTGCCAAATTACATTAGATGATAAGTTTACTAAATCAAGCCTAGACAAATAATAATTAAGTCTCTACTTGGGTGAAATGAAATAGTTGCATTGCCTGAATGATGCACACTCCACTGAATTTACAATGATTACCTAAAATTCCAGCCTCAATAAGCTTTGGAATGTGAAGTGACACAGCCGAGCTTCCTGGTCCATAAGGTATAACTGCAGCCCGGGCAATTCCTATCTTTGGGGCAACTTCCAGCTGACATAACTCTTAGCATGCTATTTCTTTACTCAAATCCACCGTTTCGGTCATCCCCTTGTGCCAGTCAATCTGGGATTGAACCTAGCCTTATCTGGGATTTCACTGGCAATGAATCCAGGAGTTTTGCCTCTATAAACTCTGTGTTAACAAACGTGACCTTGATTCCATGTTGAGCAATCTTTGCAGAAAATTTCATAAGAGGCGCAATAGGGCCTTGTGCTGGATATGGTATAACCAAAACATGCGGCTGCTTGCCCATTCTAGATACTTTCACTCGCACTGAACCCAACCCATACTTGTATCAATTCTTCCTAACAAAATCCATCTTATAATTTTTCATCTGCACTTATGTTTCTGTAACGATATAATTTGTAACGCCACCAAAACTATTCTAGATGGGGAGTTACAAGATTTATTAAATATTAATGGTTGGGGGCTTAGATTTATTAGATTTATATTCATAATAAGCTTAAATTTTCTTCAATTTGCTAAAAAAATAAACAAATAAAGATTTTCTAATTTTTTATCTCTTAAGAAGAATCAGTGACAAAACTGTTTTGCTCAAGTATATGGTTATGTATGTTATTCAGCTCATTTCTTGGCACAGAAGCCCCCATTCCTAATCTAAATGAGGACAAAGTTATCATAAACAAAAAGAAAATTATCATTCTTCAATCTGCAAGTCATTAACTTCCCCAAGATCAGCATCTATTTTTCTCACACCTTGCAATCCTCGTAGATTTTATATTTTAGCAACTCCCACTCGCACCCCGGTCCTCTTCCCCCCTTTCCATTGATCCCCTCACATGACCTCTCCAATTTTCCTCTGATCCCTCCATTGCAGCAAACACCCCCATAACCAATAATAACAGTCTTCCTTCCCCTTCGCTTTTTACTTGCGTTTATTCTTTCAAAAGATGTAATCTACGCAACAAGATTCCTTGGACGTATAAGGGAGAGGGAATTTTTGTATCTTATTTAATATGTGCAATTTTACATAGTAATATTTTAGAAATGAAGACAGATGTTTTCAAAGTTTAAGTGTAAATTTCTTTTAATTAAACAAAATTTTATAACAAAATTATTAGTCAATGACTTGAAAATTTAAGAAAGGGAAAATTCCATTGATGACCTTAAGGTTAGGCCCAATTACACAGATATTGGTTGCCTTTGGGAATTAGTCACAAATGATCTTCCTAATATCTACATTCTATTAACTTAGATGTCTTAACCATGAAATGACTTTAATACCCTTATGGTAAGAAGATTAAAAAGATAAAACTTATTTAGGATGGATATATATAAGTCAAGCCTGAGTAAGCCAAATAAATCTTTATTCCATTGCCAACACACCAACCACTCTAAAACCTTACCTTATCTTGATGTTACTCACTCTAAACCTTTCTTTTTTTTTTTTCCACCACATAACTTAGAGTATAATTCGAGGTAAGAATGGTTTATTCAACTCTACCTAGAGACTAACTTTGAGATTCCTTGGCTGTGTAGTGTTAGGATGAGGTGCTTTCCATTTGGCCAAAAGCTATAGTTGTTAGTAGATTTTCAACTTTATTTCTTTATTTACATCAACCCACCATGGTTCAATTATGACTTGACCACCCTAACCTTTGCCACGTGATAGGAGGTTAGTCCATCTGATCAACATTCCTCCTCAACACCTACCTATAAACAGGATATCATCTCAAGGTATTTAAACCTTTAACTAAGCTCTGATACTGATTATTATGATTAAACTTTTACCATTAAACCAAAAGTTATAATTATTAGCAGAGGTGCAACCTTTATTTCTTTAACTATATCATTCTCACACGTTGGTTTGATTTTAACTTAGCCACCTCAACCTCCACCATATTGTAACTAAATGCTCTATTTACAAAATTTGTGATTTTAGTCAAGTTTAATGATAAAAATACGCAAATTAAATGTAATAAACAATAAATATAATATTTGACCTTAGTAGCCAAAGTGATATGAACCCCTTAAGAGTGGAGGGTTATCAACCCATATATATAACACTCAAGACCACCATTACTAACCGATGTAGGACGCATCACAAAGCCACCTGCCTTGAGGATTCCACTAAAAAATATCAAATTCATCCCACCAAAGTTATTCTAATACATCAACTACTTAGGGATACACCACCCAAGATTTATGGAGCACTTGAGACGCTCAAACACACAACTCTCAAGCAATAAACCTCATACAAATACAATTCAGAAGATTGGGAATTTAAATACAATAAAAAAGCTCACAAGACCCTCACTAGTAGATGCAAAGATCAAGGCTCAAGGTATTCATTTGAAGATTAAAACTCAAAGAACTGTTAAAAAGCTTAGAACAGTGATAACTCTTAAGAATATATTCCACGAATTTATTAAAATATGAAATTCAAAGCTTTTTTTTAGATAATTAAAAAAAAAAAGTAGCCGTTACGGAATTCTGTTTTGTATGAACCAGGTGAGGGATGAAGATTGAAAGCAAAAATCAAAATTTGAGAATCCAGATTGCATGAATTGAAAAGAGGTTTTGCAAATCATGCAAACCAGAATTTCGTTTTAGTTTAAGCAAAAATCAAAATCAAAGATTAGGATTTAAACACAAAAGTTTTTTGAGCCCACCAAGATGAAATCTTTTTATCAAACAAATAACTTAACTCTCAAACTTAAAGACGATTTTTCATGAGAATAGCTTAATGTAAGTCTTAAATTGAAGAATTTACTATTTGTAAACAAATTAATATGATTTTTCAAACATATGTTGCTTAATTTTGAAAGAGGATATATCAGATATTTTATACTATTGCAAAGTTTTTACAACTTTAGATGCTTTATTGAGATTACAGATTAACTCAAGGAGAGACATTAAGTGCCGTAAATATGTTCATCTCCTAATCTGTTTGACAAAGTATTCCAAATTGTTTGAAGAGGATCCTCCTTGTCTGACACTCTTTTGAGCCAATTCCTTCAGCTTCAGTGCATTTTCTCTTATCCCAACACTGGAAAGCAATTCCTCCACCTTCCTCTTGATTTCCTGCCTATTGACCATCCCATTTTCATCTGGGTTTAACCATAACCCAACCTTCCAACCATCACATATGCAACTCTTGTTGTAAAACTGATCTGTAAAGTAAGGCCAACATAGGAAGGGGACTCCCATGCTTATACCCTCCATGATTGAGTTCCAACCACAATGAGTCAAGTAACAGGCAACTGAAGGATGAGCCAACACCTTTTCTTGAGGTGCCCATTCAACTATCTTTCCAAAATTACCTACTCTTGCCAAGAACCCCTCTGGGTAATTGATAGAGGTACCATCAATGAAGTCTGGCCTAACCACCCATAAAAATGGTCGACCAATAACTTCAAGTCCTAGTGCTAGTTCACTGAACTGGCGCTGGCTGAATACTGATGAACTTCCGAAGGCTGCATAAATGACTGACCCAGGAGGTTGTCTATCAAGCCAGCTTAAGCAAGTAAGGTCCTCTGACCAAATGTTTCCACTTGGAAGCCCATTTGCCAGTAAGGGACCAACTGGGAAAATGTTTGAGAGTAAAGCATTGGCTGCAGGATCAAGCTCATGAAACCAGTTGCATAAAACCCAGTTGGAGGCTGCCATGATTTGGTTAAAAGCAAGTAAAAATTCAAATATCTTTTTTTCCAAGGACGGGTTTCCTGGACTGTTCCACATGAGTTCAGCAGGGCTTAGAGCCGGAAGATTTGGTGACAGCTCAATCTTCTCATTCTTTCTTGTTGTACCTACATAATTCAGTTTTTTCCAAATTAACAAAATCTAACATCAGCTGATCATTTCAGCATTACTGAAGGCTCTTGTACAAGAAAGACTTGAGATCAACATAACTACTAGTTCCGAAAAATTTTGAAGGCTTACCATCAGTGTTGATAATGCCGGACTCAATAAGTTTCGGAATGTGTAGTATCATAGCCAGGATTCCTGGTGCTGTCGTAAAGAAAATGGCTCGCTTTAGCCCCAACTTCACTGCAACCTCCATAGCCCACCCGCAAGTCACATCAACAATGACGCAAGTGATCTTCTCTTCACCCTCCAATTGATTGACCTTCCTAATCAAATCCTCCAGATAAGTAGGCATGACTCTACATATACTTTCACTAAGCTTAATCTCATCTTTTCGGTCGTCTTCAGGTTCCAGCCCATCAGGGACAGGGACTATTCTGACTTGCTGCTTCTCTTCACCAATCTCTGGAACTGCTGCCACATTTGTTGGATGAATGGAGCCTAAAGGTGGCGGCATGGACTCCAAAATTCGCGCATGTATGAACTCTGTAATCACAAATGTAACCTTGACGCCACATTCAGCAAGCCGGTGTGCCAGTTTCATAAATGGGGCAACATGTCCTTGTATTGGGTACGAAACAAGAAGCACTTGACCGTCGGTTCTATTTGAGCATCCGAATTCCATTCTCTATTTAATCTCTCAACTGGTATGTGTTTCAGAGTAATTATATAGTTGGCAATGTTTTTTCCTTGGTTGCAATTGGTGTGGGCTGCTTCGGTTTGTGTTTTTCTCTAAGTATTAAATAATTAAGCACATCCATCCGTAAACCCAGGAATGCTTTTTTTCTTCAGTTTTCTGAAAATCATTGTCGTTAACCTCACTTCATTTTCATTCATCAAGCATTGTCATCTTTCAAGAGATATATAATAATTCTCCAAAGCAGCTGCCTTCCGTGTTTGTTAAATATATTCAACATGGGTTTTCTGTGAAAACTCAGAAAATTATTTCTAGTCATTCAAGAGTTATGCACAAACTTGCTTTGCCTGTACGACAAAAACAAGGACAACGGCAACAGAAACAACAATTCCTTGCGTCTTCAGCTATGCTTCTATTAAGCTATATCCCTTCGCTCCTCTTTAGTCCAATTTGTCACCATACAACACAGTCACATTATGAAGTTGAATTCAGTTCGAACGTTTCTTTGAGTTTCTCCAGTTTCAGTGCTGGGTGAGAGTAACATCTTTCACGAAACATTATTAAAGAACAAAGAGGGAAAACAGAGTAAATACTAGTTTAAAATTAGTTTGATTCTACCTTCTAAAGAATAAGCCAGTTCTATAGATGAAAGCTTTTAAGCATTTTTTTTTTTTTAGTGATACCCACGGCAGCTAAAGTTATTAAATATTATAAGCCTGAACGATCTCTGATGTAGCTTCTAATTCTTTTTTAACAACTTCTAATGCACTTCACAACACCGTAAAATAAAAGCAACATCAACCATGCCCAAGATCTGAGATCACCTCCACTAACAACTTCAGAGGAAGCGACTGGTGTGATGGATTAAGATAGAATTTAAATTCATCTCTCTCATTTTGAAAGTGAAGGGAAAATAAAGAAGAGATGGTGGCTACAAAATTTGGATAAATTGCAGGATAAAAACATTTTAGGTAGACTTAGTCTTCCTTGATATTCATTAGAGCAAATTTAGTAACAGAACCCAAAAACTACAAAACGTGAACCTGATGTCATTAACGAGAACCAGAAAAAATAATAAGGAAAAAGAGCAACACTGTCACAGTTATCTTGGCTTCACAATCCAGCAATATTAACTCTTTGTGCTCGGTCGAGCAGGCCCTAAGTAGTTTGTTACCAAGCCCATAATAGCAAACCTGATATTCATTCATAAAGTTATCAATCATATTGAAAACAATAGAGAAAAAATTCAGAAAATAACTAGAGCAAATCAAATTTACAAGTGTATAAAAGACACATTTGGTAAATACTGAGAAGAGAACAGCTATTAATTAAAGGACTTGAAAAAATTTAAAGATGTGTTACAGTACACTATTTGTTAAGGAAGAAACTTTTTTTTTATATGAATACAAATTTGGTGAAACCACAATAAGAGTAAATAAATACAAGAATAGTGTTTACAATTTTTATTTTAAATTACTCATAAAAATAGTTTATAATAATTATGCAAAACAATTATGGAGAGATATGAGTAGCACCATATCTGTGGTTATAAAGAACACCATAAACTTTGGTTATTGTTTAAACCATAAGATAAAATATATGCATTGTCACATAATATATTCTTTGTGATGCTATACTAATGACAAAAAGAGATTAAGAAATATTATTGACATAAGACAATAATAAGGATTAATATCGAGAAACATGCATAACTAAAATATATAAAATCCTAAAAGTACTTGATAATAACTATAAAACATTAAATCCAAATAGTAATGATGGCAGTTTAAATCTAATTGAGTTTCATGTAAAGCAAAAATTAAATCATGTAGGAAATTCGTGCATTCAACTTTGACATACATACCAAAATAGAGTCATGTATGCGTTAAACTATAGAGTCAAAATAATTACTTAAGATCATCTACAAGAATAATATTTTTCCATCTGACTTCACTTTTATCATGTTAAACTATCATTTGCACTTCCTCAATCCTCATCTTTTGGGTTTCCTTCTGTCAGTTCATCCTTGTACTGCATTCATTTTCAATCAAATCACTTGTTACCATGAAACAGTTTGCTGTCACTGAGTATGACGTTTTGCTAGTTTAGGCATTGCAGAGGCACAGATTAGTTTGTTTTAAGCGCATTTTCCTATATTGACACATATATACCTGATCACACTTATCTCAACTAAACCCACATTATCTACAGTAGTTTCTCAACTATATAGCAGCCCACAACTGATAGCACCAACAATGATCAAAGAAACTTAAAGACATCTATATTGCATCAATTGCAGTCCAATTTCATTGTCATGAAAATATTTTAAGCATCAATCACCATTCATTCTCATTTCTAGCACCTTTTTTGTACCTAAGAATATCCCCACAAACCATAGCCTCAGGCATCTTATCCATCGATTATCATTCTAACTCTTTCAAGAGGTCATTGATCAGTCAGCTCCCACATAGAGTTCAGGGAGAGCCGCACAGATTTGGTGTTGCCCCTTCAAGACCCAAAACCACACTCTTAACACAGTCAGCCCTAGAATTCTACCACTGCACCAGGCAGCGGCCCCTTACTCTGACCTCAATTAAACAAAAGACAAATAGCTAGGTTGAAAAACTCTGATAATTCTGGCCAACCAATAGCGTAGAAAGAACAATGTAACTGTTAGCACAAGTCAGCTTACAGATTACAAGACCAAATCCCTTACAGTTACTGTAAGCAATCCAGATTGGTCATTAATATAAGACTAAACGGAATTGAAACGTATGTGGATCCTTCATAGATCACCTATTACAGGTTTCGCCAACTGAGGTAATACACTATTATACGTAAAAGCGCAAATCACAACGAACTTAATAGAACATGAACAACATAAACCGCACGTTAATATGACAGTTAAGTTAGAAAAAAAACTCACATCATAGCCATGGAAATTTGCTTAAGATCAGCCTCAACGTTCCTCATGTTGGCCAGTGATTGCGCACAGCATATAATTGCCAGCCACGAACACAGCTTGTACTGAAAACAAATAAATCAGAATAATTAGACAAACGAAATTACGCTTTGATTCAAAGGGGCTTCAAGCTAAGTGAATCGAGTTAATTATCAGAACTAATGATTGATCAAGAACAGACCCTGAACATTACGCCGGCGATCCCGAAAACGACGGCGATGAAACCGGAGTAATCAACGGGTAGATCTTGAGGCGCTACTGGCAGTGCCACGAATGGCTTAGCCGCCGTTGGCTGACGTGGATCGTTCGCCGATGCTGAGTTGTGTGAAGACATTTTCGAGATCTCCTTTGTGCCACCGTCTCGTCTCTATGTATAAATGGACTCAGACAGAGCCTAACTTCAGTCAGGAGAGGCCCATCCATAAAGTTTCTTATCAAGCCCAAAAGACACAGTATTCTTATGGCGGTAAAAATTACTCCCCCAAAATGTACCTTAAATACAAATCTTTATCTTTTAAAAAGTAATCTAGGGACCCCATACTTTGCTTCGGTTACCGAATTTGTTAGTGGATATATTACTGAAAATCGAAACTTTCATAGAAAGATAAAAATATCTATATTTTGTATTATTAACAAATAATAAAATATTAATTGATAAAAAAAAGTTGAAAACAACTATGACAAAACGTTGAAAAGCTTTGGACAAAAAACTTGGAAAATTGGCCAAAATAGCCTCTCTATGAGGTCCCAAATAAAAAATAGCCCTCACCCATAACTCTCTCATCCCAATAGTCATATACTACAATAAATTTACCATTTTGATAAAAAAAAAATCCCGTCTTCAATAACCCCACATTGTGCGACTTCCCTCGCAATTTAAAATTGGCAAAAGGAAAACACTCCCGTGTCATTGCTTTTGGTTCATTGCTCATACTCATCTTTCATCTCCTCTTCAATTGATCTTCTTCTTTTTCATTTCATCTCACAGCTCATATAGATCACCATCAAATACATATCCGGTGAGTATTCTCTATGTTTTTTCTCTGAGTTTTTTTTTTTCTCTTTTGTATTTGGTGGTGGTTTTCGAAAATGGGTTAGTGGTTGTTGCCGAAGATGGGTTATGGTACTATGTTGTTGATTTCTGGAGGTTTTGGAAGGTGGAGTTGGGGCAGGCAATAAGTGAAGTAGATGGACCATGGAGGTGGAGATCGATCTTCATTGTCCTTTTCTCGATCGTCACGGGTGGGATTCTCCTTCAAACCGTAGAGCTTCATATCCACGATCCTCAACGAAGCCGTCACAGTTAGGATGAACCGTGATGACCAAGAAAAGGACCATGGAGATCGATCTCCACCTCCACGGTCCTCTCCATGGCTGTCACGGTTAGGAGGGAACAATTCCTCTCAACTTTGACGGTCATGTAGAGAACCGTGGATATTGAGCTCCACCGTTTGAAGGAAAATCCCACCAATCACGGTCGCGTAGTGGATCGTGGAGGTCGATATCCATGGTATACTTAGCGACCGTCACGGTTGGGATTTTTCTTTAAACCGTCGCGGTCTGATTTCCAGTAACCATTTGGACCGTAGGTAGGCCACAGTCCAAATGTCAATATTACGTTATATGTCATTTTTGCGCTGCATTTTCAGCCATTTCCAATTGTTTATATTGTTTTAACACTTTCAATTGTTTCATGTATGCAAAAACTTACTATGGTTGCTCTGCATGTGTCATTTGATTTGAAGACCCCATTCAAAGAATTCTACAGGACTAGTGCCACAAATATGTCACCTTTGAAATTATTTTAGTTAGTCAAGGAGAAGCTAACTAAGAAACAGCGCAAGTTATTCCGGAAGACATGCTTTGGATACCTATTAAATATTGATGATGATTTGATATACCCTATCCAGTTGATACACAATATCTTTTTAAGAGAGGTTTGCACCGAGAATCTTTTGAGGGAGATGTGGTTCCTCATTTCAAGTAAAACAATTGTTTTTATTTTGTTGTCTAACTACCAAATGGATATTATACTAACACTACTTTCTTTTACGTAACCAGAGAAGATAATCCGATTCAGTGCCTACGAATTCGGTATTATTACCTTTGAAATTTGAAAAGTTTTCGATTCGGAAGCAGAAAACTAAGACCACACCACATGATTGACACTTTGGGGGGAAGATCATTACAATGTCAGAGATGAAGCAGGTTGTCAATGGAATACATTTCAAGCATATACTGGATGAGGACTCAATCAAGATAGCTTTATTGTATATGGTAGAGAGGTTTATTATTGCGAAGAGTAGAAAACGAGGCATCAATGGTACTTGGTTATCGCTACTAGAAGACCTTGATGCATTCAATGCTTATCCATGGGGTCGAGTTACGTATGATGTATTGTTTGAAGACTTGGCCAACTTGCTTGATAGCCGGTTTCTCAGATTCACGGAGCAGGTACAAAATCGAAGCACGATACGAAGAGATATGATCTTTTTAGGTACACTTTTGCCTTCCTAGTAAGTTGCTCCCCCAGATTTTTTTTCTCATGCAATTTAAATATTGATCAAACTATTATATTTTGGCCACCCTCCGATTTTGATCCCATCGAGCTCCAAATCCAAATTCAACCTGAACGAGTCTAAATCAGTAATAGAGCTTCATTTCATCATTGAAATGCAATAAAATCCAAGTAAATATCAAATATTTGGATTGCATAGCCTCCCAAATGACATTTTTCTTGTATTTAATTATGTTGTTATTTTGTTGCATTCATTTTATGTCAATTGCCTTAGCTAGATTTTTGTAAAATTCGGACAAGTCAGTTGCCTCTGGTTTTTGGACCTTCATTTTTAACTGTCCGAACCATCATTTTATGCCTCTGATTTTTTAACATTCATTTTTAACTGTTTGAACCGTCATTTTATACCTCTGATTTTTGGACCTTCATTTTTAACTGTTCGAACCGTCATTTTGAGCCTCTGATATTTAGACCTTCATTTTTAACTATCCGGACCTTTATTTCTGTCTCAGGATAATTTTGTCTATCCGTGAATTGTTGTAAAGCCTCTTGTATAAGGTTATTCTTAATGTAATGAACATTAGTCTTGATGAAATAAAAAATTGAAACACTTTTGTGTGTTGGAGAGTGCTCTCTCACCTATCTCCTTTATCCATTTTCCAAGCCAAGGAATTTGGTGTTGGATTAATTCAAGTTGATGGATAATTTATCCTTTATGCTTGAATCAATTTGGCAACCTAATTATCTAGTAAGTTATTTTATTTCTTATGTGAAAACTTATGTTATTGTTGAGGAAATCTCTTGAAGAATCTTATTATTGTTAAAGTGTTTTTGTGGAGTATTGTGTGTTGCTATGTTGAAGGATGTTTATGTTAGACGATTTGTGCCCCAGAGCATCACATTATGAATATACGCGGTATATTCGGAATATACGCGGTATA
>JANKKC010043375.1:0-11818 GCA_026225755.1 Bursera bipinnata
GTTGATTAAAATTCCAAACTTGCTTTCCGTCTGATATTAGACCAAAACACGAGGGTAGTATTTGAAATTGTCCCGTTAAAAAATATTGGAGGAAACGAAATAGACAAAGTTAGAAAGATGACAGCTCTTAATATGGCAGCTAGCCAAGGGTTTGAAAAATAATTAAAGATTATATTTCCCAGTGTCCAGCTTATTGTGAATAATAAGGGGTGGAATCTTCTTCACTTTGTCATGATTGGTATGAATTCTTTTGAACTAGAGATATTCATAAGAAGATTCTTTGTTGAATATAATAGATATCTTCTAAGAAGTCTTCTAAACCGAAATGATGCTAAAGGTAGAGGTGATCACTTTTTTCGACCCGATCCGATAGGATTGACCTAAACCGTCGGGTCCTGCACTATTCTAAACCTGATCTCATCAGGTTTCAAGTTCATATCGGATTCTTTTATTCAAACCCCAAAAAACTGAGCCGACCCGAGCTCTTTGTAATTTAAAATGAAAATCAACGCGTCACGCGTCACGGAGTCTATAAAGGAAAAAGGATTCAAAATCCCAAGTTGTAATTGCATTGAACGATCCCCCAACTGTATGCCCTAGCCGTGTCTCACTGTCACCGTTGCCGTCTCCCTGGCCGTCAGTCGCATCAGCTGGGAAACAGGGGACAATCGGTTGAAACCAGAAACTTTTCTCTGTTTTTTTATTTTGTTTATTTGTTGTCGATTTTGTGGGTTGTGAATCGTGAGTTGATTGCTTGGCTTGCTTTTGTGATTCTGTATCCTCATGGTTAAACATATACTATAGCTTTTTTTGATAGATTATTTGAATGCAAAAACAATGAGTGTATTATAACTCATTTCGAACTTCTTTCTTTATTACATGTTTTGCACTTTTAATCACTTCACCTTTTCTTTTCCTTCACAACTTTTTTTTTTAAGAAAAAAAAAAAACAAAGTTGTCACTTAAATAACACAAATTGACATTAACATCATTTGCTACAAGCCGCATCTTCCTCTATTTGGGGTTAGGCCGTGGCATAAACTATATTTGAGTCCTCGTTTAATAATGACAGATGATGAATTGTTTTGAATTATTACTTAACTTTATTTCATATATCATCTTGGTCTGATATAACTCATTTTTTAACTTTAAATTAAAAAAGAAGAAGATAACTTTACGTAGAATGGACAGAAAGCATTTGGTGGACGATGTCATTTTCCCAATGCACAACATTTCACTCAAACTATTGTTTGTGGAGACACAAACCAAGCAAGCTCCCAACGAGAAATCGTAAATGACTTAAAAAATAAAGAAACTTGTTTATATTTATATAAATGGCCGGCACATTTCGTACTAAGAATTACTTATAACGATCAGCGCCATTCTCAATTCAGATCATTATAGGGGTAAATACATAGACACCCCCGAGGTTTGGTCTAAGTAACAGTATAACCCATGTTATTAATAAAGTAATATAAACACCCCCAGAATTGGAAAACATGGGGTCTTAACCTATTAAAATAGGGGTCTTAATGTTACTTAAAATATCAAAATGGGGGTCTTTATATTATTTTATGAATAACATGAGTGAGTTTATACTTAGACCAAACTTTGGGGGTGTTTATGTATTTACCCCGATCATTATATGATCTGACACAATACTGAAACTTTTTGAAATATCCTGTTTTGCATTTTTGATTTCAAGCCATTGCTGCCATCACTGCAAGTACGCTCCTTAAAATTGAAGGAATTTAAGTTGACTTAAGCAATTTAGGCTATTTTCCACCGATTTGATTTTTTTGACTGACCCGACCAACCTCGGAAAAAGTCAACTCAACTTACCAATCCGAACCCGATATAACCCGACACCATTGTGTCCATCCAGAACCTCAACCCAACTTCAGGCACTTATTCCCCAACCTGTCAGGTTGTCGGGTTAGACCAAATCCGACCCAAACCGTGCCCAGTGTGTTTGCAGTTTTCCGTGAATGGCACCCTTCAAACCTATTGTATAAAATCATCATGAAAGAAATTGAAGGCAACCAGTGCCTCTTCAACAAGCAAAATGATAGTGTGCAAGACATATCACGTTACGGGGTCTGCAGAGCTGAAGTTAATGTTTCACTTTGCCGTGACTGGGTTAAATATTGCTAAAGCATTGATTAAATTCCTGTTCCATAACAAGTACAAAGCTCTTATGAAAGGTTTTCTATGTGGAGAGGAGGCCCAAGGAAACACTCCTTTCCATGTGCTCGCTGATTACCGTCCAGAAACATTTTCGGGCATCCTTTCAGCAGGTCCTCATGTCAAGTTTCATTTGGTCTTGAGCAATTAAAATGGTAGT
Organism: Bursera bipinnata; assembly: GCA_026225755.1. NCBI lineage: Eukaryota > Viridiplantae > Streptophyta > Magnoliopsida > Sapindales > Burseraceae > Bursera > Bursera bipinnata. Next base: position 2,345 of record JANKKC010043375.1, read on the forward strand.
GTGGTTGGAATAATTATATATAAACTAGCATAATCACTGTCATTGTGCCTAGTATGTTGAGGATAATTATATGATTAATTATGTATGTAACTAATTAAGGGTCATAATAAGATAGACATGTATTATTAACTAGTTTAAAGTCTTAAATTTGATCAATCTATTAGGCCAAACCCAAATAAATAATTGAGAATAAGATCCATGAAGCCTAAAAATCTGTAGGGTATAATTGATTATAAAACTATACTTTGTATATAGTTATGGGTGTATGTAAACAAAGAAATAAGAAATGGTTATCTTCATTTTGCCTTTTTTGAATCTTTCTTGTTTATAATCTTGTAGTTCAACAATAATGTTAATGAAAGTAGGAACACCACACAAAGTCTTGGAGGTAAATTCTAAAAACCTTAAACTAGTTAGTATACCTTAAACATCAATAGATAGTTTATGTATTAATAAACATGTATTGTCTTGATGATTATTTTATTCGATTATGTTTGTTGTTCTCAATCGAGAATGAAAATAATAATTGATCTGAGTATAACCATTTGAATTTAAGGTTGTCATTGAGGGAATTGTTAACATCTTCATCTCTTTGTAACACCAACCAAGCATAGTGTCCTGCATACCCACACCATATCCCTTTAGTCAGACCAAGAAGTCCACCTAGTTCGTGAAACAAATACTTTGAAAGTTGTCCAAAATGAAAGTTCTTATTGAATGCGGGCTTGCAGAACTGCTAGTTGTCTTGTAGGCTCGAGTTTCTTCATGTACAAGTGTCATTTAATGCATGTTTAAATACAAAGCCATGATTCAACCATATTTATTCATATTAAGCTCATTTGTTTTAAAATCTAATGTCTAAATATAGTTGAATACACATTTGTCATTCGATTTATTTTTTTAGTTTTTATTATAATAATAATTATCAAATAAAAATATTTGAAGATTAAAAATTAATATAAATATGTTATTATAATAAATTAAATATTTTAAAAAATTAATTTATTTTATTATTTTATATGTATATAGTTGACTAATTTTTTCTTTTTTAAAAGAAATTAAATAGGTTTAAATAATTAAAGCTACTGTATACAATTTCAAAGCCACATAATCAAAATTTTCCATGAAGTTTGAGAAAAAAAAAAAAAAAACCCTTAAGGNAATCAAAATTTTCCATGAAGTTTGAGAAAAAAAAAAAAAAAACCCTTAAGTGACTAAAATAATAAAATGTCTATGTTACCCTTTATTATGATATCCATTTTTAAGATATTAGAAATTCTATAAATTAACAAAAAAAATTAAAATACCGCGGCAATATTGATTCATCTTGTCATTACAGAACTGAACAGTTAACAAGAGACACAAATTCCTCAAGCAACCACAACAGCTCCTCAATCATTCGTCCTAATCGGGACACATCCCCAACAAAATCATTGATCGGATTATAAAATTATTAGAACAAGTGTTATTAAAGATTATAATAATTAATTGAAATTAATTGCTATTATTAAAGTAATTAATTAGTCAGTTTGAGTAGGAACATGTTTTGCTCAGAATGTGACAAATATCGATAGATGAGAACAAAGCTGAAGAAATCAAATCCCAAGTTGTGGAATAGGAAAAGGAATAGGATCAGTCGCTTTCCACAACAATCTTTTTGCTGTTTTGTCTTACATTACATTACACTCCTTTTGCTGTGCTGAATTTATCATTCCATCTATCATGTGATCTAACTGCAAAATTCATTTCTAAATCTTCTTTCATCAATGCAACAATGGCCTTCTCAGCATTCAAATCCACCTCTCGAAGACCAAACCTCTCCACTTCCTCAACCAGGTCCGCAGCATCCTCCGATAAAGAAACCAAGAAACCATCACCAAAGACTGTCCCGCCTCGAAGATCCAAAAGTGTAAGCGCTTACCCCAGAACCCAACCCCAAGCTTCCACAACCTCTACCGCTGACTTCTTCAAGCGCGACAATCCTCTCTTCTCCACCAGCAACTCGCCACCGCCTGACCCCGCTGTCTCCGACCACGACGACGTTTCGGCCCCCAAGTCCAAAGCCGCCGCTGCCGAGGATGCCAATACCAGGAGAGGCCGCTCCGTCTCCCGAAATGCTGATGTGGGTAAAAACACTTCGGCGATTGGCCGGAGCTTGTCGAGGCCGACGACGGGGCGGCGTGTTCGGTCTGTTTCTCGCTTGCCTGGTTCAAGAACCCAAAATCTGAATTCCGAGGTTTGGGTTTGTTATTAACGAAATTGTGATGAGAATTTTGTTCCTTTGATTAGATTTTCATCTGGCTATGTTTGTTCTTAAATGTTTGAATGTTTTTTTTTTCCAGAGTGAAGCTGAACAAGATGATAGCTTATCTCAGAAGACTAGTAAGAGTGGATTGGTTAAAAGTAGTTCTGGGATATTGGAACAATCCAAAATGTTGAGAACTCCTTCTGCTCAGCGTTTGTCTTCAGATGGTTCTCCTACAAATTTGGTATATAACGGAACACCCCTTTTGTGATTGTCGTGTGAAAAGGACTTTTTTTTTTTTTTTTTTTGGCTAAAATATTGTGTCTTTATNTGTCGTGTTAAAAGGACTTTTTTTTTTTTTTTTTTTGGCTAAAATATTGTGTCTTTATTTTGTTTCTTGTGTAGTCTTCCATGCATACTCCAAACGGGGAAGATAGTATCTCAACATGTTCTTTCTCAGAGGCAGAAGAGAGAATGAAAGCAGTTTGTGAACAGATGCAGGTGAGATGTTGATTATGGAAACTTTGAGCCAATGGCTTAGTTCCACGCATGCTAGCTTTCAAGATAGTTGCTTGCTGTGTTTGAATGCTGATTTGCAATGTAACTAGTTCTTTTATGGTAATGATAAACTGCCTTTGGAACATAGCATTACTTTTCATTTTCCATTTGCAGTCATTTCAAGGGGATAGTCTAGGAGGTGATACTTCTACAAATGGTATATATGAAACTGTTAGATCTGAAGTGAGGCGTGCAATCGCTGATATCCAAAATGACCTAGAAAGTGTAAGTTCATATAACTTCCTGGCTGTCAAACTTTTGTTTCTTGTTTTTCTCTATAATTAGCTTAGCAAAATGATATGCTAGCTGGTATCGTCATGTTGTCTGTGAGAGGATTTTTATCAAAAGCTTATCTTTTGTAATGTCATGTAAATTAGCCAAGAAACATCTTTTACGAAAAAATCCACATATTTTTCTTTGGCATCTATTGTAAATTTTCCCAAGAAGGATAAGATGATGTGTTTACTGATTTACTGTAGATTCTGGATTCAGACATTTGCACTTAACATCAGGTAATTTTGGTTTGAAATAGTTTATTTTCTTAACTTCTGTAATATGATACTTCTAACATGGCTTTGCCAAATAAAAGGTAAATTTGTAATCTAGTATAATTAAAACTTCAGGTTATGTTTCATCTTCAAATGAATTTTGAAGAACAGTAATGAGTGTTATCATGGACCATTGGATGATAAATGATAAACTAGGTACTTGGCAGTTTAGGGAGTGTCATATGACAGAAAAGCCTTATTAGTTTATGGCAGTCTTTCCTATCATTTATTAATAAAATCCCATTCTTGTCTTCACTAAGCTGTCCTTTATCAGTAAGTATGGTGGTTTGGAAATCACCAACAACTAAATTAAATACAAAGAACACTTATTCCTAGACCAAAATGTCTTTGGTTGTTTTGCAAACCATGGCTTTACCTTTAGACTTCCAGAAGATACTTATGTAAGCATCCTATTGATGAGACATTGTTGTGCTTTGTGGATGATGGAACATTAAGTTGAAAAATTATGAATGTAGTTTAGTCTCAACACATAAGTAACAATTTGGCCTTTTTTCTTTCAAGGAGTGACCATCCGGATAGATTCATGTATGCTCGTGTCCTAGACCACTATCCTTCTGGAAACTGTGTTTAATACTTTTCCTTTACATGTTTTGGTCCCCCATTAAAAGTATAAATGGTCAATATTAGTCACTTATATTGATTTTCCCCTCTCATTTCAGTATCTTGGTTTGCCTTGCCTTATATTTTGTTCCATAATAGATCTTTGCTTTCTACGAATTCAGGCTATGCAAAGAAGTAATACCACTTCTGTTCAAAAGGCTAGTGTATCTGATATCCCTCCTGATTCAGTCAGCCCAGGCGCAGTTGAATTAGTTTTGGACATCAGAAGAGAATATGCTAAGAAGCTAGAGCAGGTAACCTTGTTATAAGCTTTTAGCTGTGAATAGTTTGAAACTCTTGCTGACATGCTAACTGTGAATGTCTTGCTTGGCTAGTAATGTGAGGAGATATGCGTGCGTGTGTATATGCTATAAGCTTAACTGTGTGGTTGAATAGACCTTAGGAGCTTTTCTAAGGTTAGTATCTACTTCAGGTGATAAAAAATATCAAAATCAAAGTAATCTATCCCATATGCAGACCATCTGGACCTTCATTTAGTAAATGACATCAAAAGATCTTCAAGAGTGCATGAAAATTTTCATTTGTCAGTCTGTTGAGGATAAGGTGATATGCTAAGGTTGAGACGGTCTGGAGAATGGAACTTGACCAAATGAAGCCTCCTGAAGTTTTAACAGGATAATGAGCTTGAACGAAATCAGAACAATCAGTAACAATCAAGTTTATCATTAGTTGAATATACCTAGATTAAAATGTCACATCTTGGCCTAGAAGAGAGATCAAATGAGGATAAAAGAGTGAAAATAGCAGGGATCGAATTCCTAAATATCTTGAGAATACATAATTGTTGTTTATGGAGAATACCGGTAACCCTTGTTTGCATGGAAACACCCCTCTTTGTCAACATTAGGAAGCTGCAGAATGGGAGCCTTCAAACATTTATTCCCCTAAAAAGATTAGTGTCATCCCCATTACTGCCGAGTTACCGCATATGAACGGGGAAGAATGTGTTTATTCCTGGGATTATTGTGGAAATCTTGTTGGGAACCTGACTGTTAACTGCAAAAAGCCTAAAATGAGCTTTAAGAAATTACTCCTGTTAGAATTGTGAAAATAAATAAATAAATATGGTCTGCATAAATTTGAGAAGACCATCATCATTTAGAGTTCCAAGGTCATATACATCTATTTTAATATAATGAAGACTTCCATATTTCTGATTTCTGTGATATAACATGCCTGAGGAAATATGAGTTTGTCATTTTCATCTTCTTGTCTCTCTCTCTCTCTCTCTCTCTCTCTCTCTCTTAATAAGACCCTTTAGCGGATATACTATATTTAATGTGCAGTCCCTGGAACGAGCTATGAAACTTCGAGCAGAACTGGCAGTTGAGGAGCACCGTGGGCTTGAGCTTAGTAGAATCTTGAAGGAAGTACTTCCAGATCCCAAGACCCCTAGTGTGCAGAAGTCCCGTCCGGGGAGAAAAGTAGGCTCTTTTGGTACTTTAGCCAAATTATTCTATGCATTTTCACTCTAGCTATTCTATTGCACAATTTTGGGATTTTCACTCTAGATGTTAGTGGTTCAGTAAGTGGAACATAATTAATTTAACTTCTTTCATATAGGGAGAAAACAATTTTCCAGTTGGAGTTTATTTAAGCTCTGACCTCACAAAAAGCACAATCATTGTTTTTGTTTTACCTTCCACCTGCTCCTCCTAGCGTCTCATCTGTTTTTACTCTGTTGGATTTTGACTCAAAAGGTCTTATAAAATCTATTATGAGACTTTGTGATAGTATAACAATAAATTTTTTCGCCATTATTTTTCAATGAGTATTTTTCGTTTTCTTCTTAAATATAGTTTTACTGAATGCAATGACAGTCTAGCATTGAGAGAAGAAAGATGTCAAAACGCCTAACTGAAGAAGCCATGGCTTACTTTGATGAGTGTGTATCTTTGTCAACGTTCGACAGCTCTGACTTCTCATCACAAGATGAACCACCATTTAAGTTAGTTGGAGGTGCTACCCCAGCTAGCGATATTGCTTCTTTACCCCCTGAAAATCGGGGCATGTCAACAAACTATTGCCCCAACAATGGCCTTAATGATAAACAGGTTCATCTCTTTGCTTAATGGGGAATAAGATTACTTCATTTTCTCTATCCTGCAATCACTGTTTTATTCCCCTTTTTTATTTTCTCCCATTTGTGAAAAGAAGCTTTAGAAGGTACCAGAATTGAAGTGCTCAAGCAAAATTTAATCATGTAGTTTCTTTCACATAAATTTTTTAGGAGAAATCTTAAAGACTGTAGATCACCTTTGTAATATCATATAATGTCACACTTGCAGGATGGTTGGTTCACACCGCCTAGTCAAGATGGTCTGGAACTGAGTGCAAGTAGCAGTGGTAAGGATCGTACCATTTATCAAGTCAATCTGAAAAGCACTGACAAAACAGGACGGAAATTTACTTTTGGTTGCCGGCCAAATGAAACTGTTGAGTTCCAGAAAGACATAATGAAGTATGTCAGAATCTTTGGGAAGGATTTAGAGAAAGAAGATATTGACTCACAGATTGTAATATCAAACCATTTTGATCTGAATGAGTATAATCTGCGGGCCTCTTCTGAGAGCTTGTTGTTTGATCGTATTTGCCTTAAGAGCAGACTAGAGTCTGGTAATTTGCTAATCTGCGGTGGAGGTATTGCAATTTCATCTTCTCCTTTTGCTTCTATAATATAAGTTGTGTTTATCTTTTTTGGATATCTGCTGTTAATGTAAAGTTGGGCGTTCAGGAGCGTGAGAAATTTGTGCATTTCCATATTGAAAGTTGGATTTGGAACAGAACAGAGTGGAGTCCATTGCGTGTAAAGCACCCCTGTTTCAAGCAGGCATTCATGACTTGTATAGTTTGGTTTTCACTCGTTGGAGCGAAATTACTATTATTTTTTTATGTAAAATTAAGTAAGTTATTGGATTTAATAATAATTTAATATAATTTTCTCTTTATTTACTTATCTTATAATGAATCTTCTATGACAAACAATAATAACCCAATAGGTTGACCTAATGGGTAAAGTTAGTTGGCTATAAATAACCGAGTTTTATCCAATCTCTAGAAACAATAATATTATTATTATAAATCTATTACTAATTGATAAATGATCAGAAATTTGTATTATTTATTTTTTTTAAATAAGTTTATGTTAAAATTGATATCTTGCTTGTGACATGGCCTATAAGGAGATGGGTCCTTAAATACGGGACTAGCCCACTCCTCTAGACAGATTTTCACCCCATATGGGTCTTGCTGTTTCTTATAATCTTAACGAAGAAACCCCAAAACGAGTCTTATAAAATGAATAAAACTCGTTGACTACCAATTGATTGAAGAAAAGTAATATGAAGAAAGAATGAAAGAAAAGAACTTTACTTTGATCTCTTTGCTCTTCATTTTGTTTGAAATTGAAGAAAAGTAAAACAGAAACAAATACAAAAAGCTAGGAAATTTCCATATCCGCCAACCCACAACAGCACCCAACAACAAATTTAACTCGTCAAACAAACATCTACCAATTACTATCCCAACCCCTTCTTAACACATTATTAATAGTTACAAGAAACCGAGGTGGTTGTTGAAGAAGAAGACGGAGATGCCTCCACATTCCCCGGAACACCAACCTCCTCAACCCCACAACTTCTGCTTCTGCCGTCCAACAAGCATTCCCTGCTCATGTTGGTGTTGCTGGTGGTAGTGGTTGTGGTATCCCCATTTTCGTTACTGGCTGACACTGCTGCTACCGTGTCAAACATGAAGTCTATGTTGTCCTCGAAGCCCCTGTCGTCGAAAAGGTCTGGTAGTTCACAGGCGTTATCGAGGGGGAAGTCGGGAACTGGGAATGGGGTCAGTCCGGGATTATCTAAACAGAAACTCCAAGTGAGTTCATGGTCGTCAACGGGGTCCATGACAACCATTGTACAGGCTTTTGTTACGTCCATGCATGGAGGAAGCTGTGTGTATTCAAGTTGATGAGGTGAAACTATTTCTTCTTGTTCTTCTCGTTGTTTTGGTGGGAGTACTAGCGGTGTTGGTTGTTGTTCCGGTGGTTTTGGTTGTTCTACTTCTGCTTCAGCTTCAGTTTCTTCTGATTGTTCAGTAGAATCTTGATGTTTGTCAAGAGGAATAATACCTTTCTTCTTCAACCGGTCAATGTAATGGCTAATGTCAAAGTTAGTTACTGCATTTGCTCCTCTATACTCTATTGCTGCCATATCATACGCTGCTGCTGCCTCCTCTTGTGTGTCTGCAACATTACCAAATAAAAGCTCAAAAACAAATAAAGCAAAACAAAAAAGCACTCATCTCAATTAAAAAATTATAAACAAGCAGAAAAAGCAAATCCCGGAAAGAGAACTTTGTGAGGCAGATAGATCGGGTTAGGTTATAATAATAATAATAATAAAGCATAGATCAAGGTTCAAATTAATAACACAATACAGGGAAAAGCTAATGAAGGGCAGGGATTAGAAGCGATCACGTGAGCTCAGGAATCGATTATTTATAAAGATATTCATGTTGTTGATTCAATGATTCTGCAAACTTTATAGCAGAGTTAAACAATATAATATAAATGAATAAAAAAGTAATGAACCGTCCAAGAGTGCTGCTATATATGGTTACAATCGTGGGCTGCATGGTGGCATGATTGTGGGGGATCTTGCTACTTGCAGAAAGTACAAGGGGCAAAAATCAGCCGTACTTTGACTCCAAGTCGGTTCACTTTCCAATCATTAATTTTTTGTCTCTTCAATTGTGGAAATTTTCAAAGCAGATGTGGGATTTTTTAAAAAATGTAGAGTTGTTTTGTCAAAAATTGTTTTTTTTTAATGGACTAAAAATTGATCAAGATTTTGTGATGAAAACTGAACGACAACAAATACAAAATTAAAACAGGCATGCTAGTGAAAAAAGAAACCCAAAATAATAATAATTGAAATTTTGGGATAAACCTTATTTAGCCCATTAAAGTTGAGGCAGACCTGAGTCGAAATTTATGACTCTACGTGCCACACATGACTCCTCGTGGGTGTCACTCAGGCTAGAGATCTTAGCCAACTAAAAATAACACAGTAAATCAATCTTTTTGACAGGCACATTTTGTCCTTCTGATAGGTGTGTCACGTGCCTCACTTCATGCCGTGATTTGAAGCTAACATCAAATATTAGGCTAATTACTGATAGCACTCAACTTTATCTGGTTTTGGATCTGAAATAAAGGCGAAATGGTTGGTTACTGACATCTCTCGTGGAACCGACCCATTTTTGCACTTGTTTAAGGCCACGATTCATGCACAACTCATGTTCATTTACTTCCCTTACCATACTATATATGCAGCAGCACCAACCACAGCCGCAGCCACAGCCGCAGCCACAGCCACAGAAAGCACTTCTTAGAACCAAATCAGGATGGCATTAAGAATACAATTAAATAACCCCCAAGACCCTCTTAAGGTTCGGACTCTTCTGTCCTAAAGTGGGGAG
>JANKKC010043376.1:0-11819 GCA_026225755.1 Bursera bipinnata
ACATACACAAACAACTAACGGGGGTGAGATCGCTAACCTGAAAACCCTCGGGGGTCCTTACGTCGCTACACGTGACAGGGGGCAAACTGCCAAGATCCAAAACCTTGGAGGTGTGCCTTGGGTGTGTAAATGCCAAGTCCACACGGTTTGGGGGCCGACTGATATTTGCCACCCCAAACCGTTATTCATGGTTTGTCACCGGAGAAAACGATCGGCGATCGGAAATCGGGAATTGAGGGCACCGCCGAGATCGCCTCGTCGAGGGGGACCTGTCCCGACCGGCGTTGGTGTCCAACGGTGGCTGGAAGAGGCAGATCAGAGGACGGCGTGGCGTTGATGTCGGGGCTCACTGCCGGCGATCCAGGCCTCGGACGGCCGATTGGAGGCCATGGCCGTGATCGTCTGGCTGAGACGAAGCCGTCGCCACCGGTGGCAGGGGCTGGCGACGCCGGGATCGACCTGTGGCAGGCGACGCAGGCAGTGATTCCTGGCTAGATCTATGCCGTTTCCGGTGCCGGACGGGGAAACGGAGGCCACCACCTTGCTCAGGTGGCCGAGACGATTCCATCGCCATCAGTCTCGGCCCCTGTCTCACCGGGAATACGAACGGTCACCGGAGGCAGCGATTTCCGGTGACCGGGGGTGTCTGTGCAGTTTCTACAAACTGAAGGCCCCCTATGCAGTTTAAATAGATTTGGCCTTCGGGGGTGTTTCTGTAATTTTCCAAACCTTTCCGAGTTTCACGAAATCACCCCGAAACTTCGGAATCCCAAGATAAACTCATTCCCGTCAATATTCCATTGACGTGGCCCTCAAAATCCATAAAACGGGCACTAAAGACAAAACATCCTTGAACCCGGGAAAATTATGTTTTAGCCCCATTTCCCGAAAACTTCTGAAAACCCTTGAATACTCATATACAGGACGTCATTACGTCTGTATCCTCCCGTATACGTCCCGTATACATCACGGTAAGATTTCTAACTTTGAAATCTTACACCAACACCCCTGAATCACTGTTCCCAAAAATCCGGGATGTTACATTGTTGTGGTTGGAGTCGGCGGTGTGCGTGGCGGTTGAAGTGGTCTGAATACTCTAGAGTCTGGTCTGGAGAGGCGTAGCGTAGAGAGGAGGCGGCGGGGAGCTGTATCTTTTTTGTTTAGGTTAGGAGGAATAGAAATTAGGGTTTCAAATCATTTACTTTTATATTTTAAAATTATTTATTAATTTTTTTTTGTTCGGGTTTTATCATCAGGTAGTTGGATTTACCCGTTAACCAAGCCGATTAGTCGAGTATCAAAATCCTCTCACGCGATACACCTAAAAACTTGCATAATACCAGACTTTTTCAGTTCGGTTCGGGTCAGTTCCTTCGGGTCGTCAGAGATATGTACACCCCTAGAAGGACTTACTTTGGTGTAGTTTAAGGAGGAAGAAAACTCAAGACAATTGACTAGTTGGGAGAATTTGTCTCAGGCTATTATGTTACGATTTGGACCAACAACTCAATTCAAAAGGCTTTCTCATATATCCACAGTTGACAACTACAAAGCTCAGTTTGAACTTCTTTCCAATAGACTGACAAATCTAAGTGAAGATTATAAGCTGAGTTGTTTCCTAGCTAGACTGAAGGAATAATTGGAAATACCTGTTAGACTCTCAAATTCAATTACTAGTAATCAAGCTTATGGCATGACCAAACTCCAAGGAAGGTACTCAACCATAACCAGAAGATGTACTAGACTCATCTCAACAAACGCCAACCAAAACACTTATGCTACCCGTAGCCTCAACACTACCAAATGACCCCTTACCAACCACCCCTAAATACGTTTAAACCAAGTTTCCCTACCAGCAGAATATCTTTGAAAAAAATGAAGGAAATAAGGGATAAGGGTTATGCTACTATTGTGATGAGAAATGGAATATTGGGCATAAATGCAAGAGACCTATTATTTTCTTGCTAGAAGGGGTTGGTTTTAGAGATAATAATGTGTATGAAAGGGAGTCCATGGTGAGCGTGGGGAAGAGGCTATTGGGTTGCAAAAAACCCATAAGGAAGAAAAGGTGGAAGTCTCGCTTAATGCAATGACTGGTTCGCATGCACCAAATGCTATGAGAGTAATGGCTAAGATGGGAAACCATAATTTGACAATGTTTATCGACTCTGGGAGCACTCATTGTTTTATAAATGAAAGTATAGCAAGGAAATTGTTACTGTCTATCAATAGGGAGCAAATGACAGTTTCAATGAAGATCAAATTCCTTGCCAAGGTTTATGTGAGGTAGTCACATTTGAGGTACAAGGTTACTAATTTATTGTGCTTATTTTTGTACTACCATTAGATGGTTATGATATGGTTTTGGGAGTGAGTTATTTACAGAAACTTGGACCCATTTTGTGAGATTTTAATTATCTTCAAATGGCTTTTATGTGGAAAGGAAAGAGGATAGTCCTTAAGGAAATAAATCCTTCTAACTGGCCGAAAGAAAAAATGAGGATTTCGGTGGCAAGGAAGAGGAGCAAAAGGGGCTGATGCTACAAATACTGAAGGGCTGAACTTGGTGCTAAACTGAAGCAAAAAGTGTCTCAAATCATGGGCCTAAAACAATTGATAAATGATTATTCTGACATCTTTTGGGAGCCTAAAGGTCTTTCCTCATTTAGAAGCCATGACCACCAAATTCCCTTAAAAGAAAACTCTAAACCAATTTGTGTTAGCCCTTATAAGTATCCATATTACCAAAAAACAGAAATTGAAATATTGGTGTAGGAAATGCTGAAGAGTGGATTATACGCTTTTGCCAAAGTCCATTCTCTTCCCCGATGTTGTTAGTAAGGAAGGCGAATGGGAGTTGGAGGATGTGTGTTGATTATAGGACAATGAACAAGGAAACTATCAAAGATAAGTTCCTATTCTAGTAATTGAGGAGTTGTTAGATGAGTTGAATGGGGCTACCATTTTTACAAAGATTGATTTAAGGTTTGGATATCATCAAATTTGGGTAAAGAGTAAAGATGTTCATAAAACTACCTTTAGGATGTATGAGGGGCATTATGAGGTTTTGGTAATGCCATTTGGCCTCACAAATGCTCCCTCAACATTCCCAAGCCTTATGAATATGTTATTTAAGCCATATCTCAAAAAGTTTATTCTTGTTTTCTGTAATGATATTTTGATCTATAGCAAGGGTCTTAAGGAGCATTTGGAGCATCTCATATTAACTTACGAGATCTTGAGGAAGAATCAATTATTTGCAAAGGAACCCAAGTGCCAATTTGGAATGGAAGAAGTTGATTACTTGGGCATATCATTTCTAATGATGGAGTCAAGGACGATCTTTCAAAGATTGAAACAATGAAAAGTTGGCTGCATTCTACCTTTGTAAAATCCTTAAAGGCTTTTTAGGACTCACAGGTTATTACATGCAATTTTTAATGGCTTATGGTACCATTGCAACACCACTAACTCGACTATTCAAGAAAAAAGCTTTCAAATGGGATGTTGAGGCTAACAAGGCTTTCGAAGATCTTAAGGAAGCTATGACAAATCCTCTGGTTTTGGCATTACCATAATTTTTCAAACCATTGAACATTTAATGTGATGCTTCAAGCTTAGGGATGGGGGTTCTCCTAATGCAAGAAAGAAGACCTATAACGTTTTTTAGCCAAGCTCTAAAAAGAAAAAATTTAGCTCCTTACCTACCAAAAAAAGAGCTATTATCTCTAGTGATGGCTGCTAATAAATAGCAACCCTACTTTCCTAGGCAATAGTTTAAGCTTCTAACGAATCACAGGAGTCTCAAATATCTCCTAGATTAGAAGGTTTGGACACCATCTCAGTAAAAATGGGTCTATAAGTTGCTAGGATATGATCAAATGGTGGAGTTTAAGCTAAGAAAAACAAATAGAGCAGTAGATGCTCTTTCTAGGATGCACATGGAAGGCAAGGAAAAGGATGGTATAGTCCTACATGGAATTTTCTATCCTATTATTGATTGCATAACTCTAGTACATGTAAGGTATGCTACTGATGTGCTACTTAAAGAATTGCTCTGAAAATATCATGAAGGATCCTTACATACTGAAAAATATAAACTACATAAAGGAACTTTGACATACAAAGACAAAATTCATCTAGGAAATCTAAGGGATCTTTAGCATGAGGTGATGTTGCAGATGCATGACAGTCCTTAAAGGGCCACTTAAGATTTCATAAAACACTCAGCAAAGTTAGAAGAGAGTTTTACTGGCCAGGATTAAAGGGGGTAGTCAAGACATACATTAAAGCATATGATATATGTCAAAGAAACAAATCATAAATTGTACACCTAGCATGACTACTTCAACCATTACCAATTCCAATGCAAAAGTTGATAGAAATCAACATGGATTTCATAGAGGGGTTGCCAATTTCAAAAGGGGCAAGTACAATACTAATGGTAGTTGACATGTTATCTAAATATGCTCACTTCCTATGTCTATATCATCCTTATACTGGACATAAGGTAGCACAAATATTTATGCAGAACATATTTAGATTGCATGGCATGCCTCTATCAATTGTTAGTGACCAAGACCAATGTTCACTAGTCTACTTTGGAAGGAATTATTTGTAGCACAAGGAACTAAAATTGCTCTAAGTTTAGTATATCACCCAAAAGCAGATGGCCAAACAGAACTAACAAAAGTTTAGAGCATTACCTGGGGAGCTTCTAGGTGACAATTAGAAGACCTGGGCTCAATGACTACCACTAGCAAAATGGTGGTCCAACACTACCACCCACTCGAAAACCAAATTGACACCCTTCGAGGTGGTCTATGGCCATGCTCCTCCAAAGCTCCTTACTTATGTGACGAGGACTACAAGGGTTCTAGCCGTAGAAGAAGCACTTCATAGTCGAGATGAAATTTCACATATTTTGTAGCAAAATTTGAAGGCAGCCTAAGAGTGCATGAGGAAATTTAAAGACTTGAAGCGCACAAAAAAAGGAATTTGAGGAAGGGACTAAGTTTACCTAAAGCTTCGTTCCTATTGCAAAGCATCTATGGTGATTCACGACAGCCAAAAGCTTGTTGCTAGGTATTTCGACCCTTCTAAAATTCTTTGAAGGATTAGGAAGGTGGCTTTGTTAAAATTACCCTAAGATCATGCAATTGGAACTTAGAAAGTGTAGATCAAGTCAAAAAAATCACATAACTCCAAGCTATGTGATTTGGTGAACAACCACCTAAAAAAAGGGCTTGAATCTTTTCCTCCAACTTGTGGAAATTGTCTACTCAAGGTTAGGAACACCTAATCCCTCTTGGAAGTGATGAATTTTCCCAGAAACTTAATTGAATTTTGATGTAAAATCTAATAGGAGAGAGCAATGAAGGGGGCAACAATAAGAGGGTGAGACTGTTAGACGATTTATGCCCTAGACAATCATATTGTAAATATATGCGGTATATTCAGATTTATGTAATAAAGAAAATTATATGTTTTTATCATTTATTTGTAATTAGATTACATTATGATAAATGTCCATATGATGTGAATATGAATGATTTGATTGTGAGACAGAAATCGATTCACTAAAATAGTACCTCATTAAAACGTCCATGGTCGAAGTACTACCAAGATTGGACATCAGCAGTGCAGATACACTAGCATTATACTTGTACTGGTTATAGAAGTATAACAGTATGATTCTTACACATCTAAGTATTGGATACTTATGCAAGTGTATAGGGAAACATTATTAGCCGTTTAAATACAGGAATAAATTCACTAGACACGATTCGATACAGAATCCTATTGATATGTTACCTATGTATCTATGAGAGGTTCATTCAGGGTAAATGTAAGTAATCTTTAGACTTGAGACTTACACAGCCACATATTTAGAGATCGGTTCACTATGACACTTGTGTGAATAGCTCTTTTTGGGTTAGAGAAATGCTCGTCATTGGGTGCACTAAAAACTATTTAGGAGTGAGTTTAATATGAAATGAGACATGTCACTCCGAGTATATAGAGATGATGTCATACTGGATTCGCCAATGATAAATTATAGACTAGCTAGCATCCAAGAGCATGATAAGGATTATCCTCAGTCACAGCTCGTAAATAAGAATTGCACATAAAATAAGGATCCGAATTGTGCATCGTTGTTAGAGAAGACACATTTTATCCCTATACCACGTACATGACATTTGGCATATGATTTATTATGTGGAACTACGTCTGAAGTAGGTTAATGGGTTTACGAATCCTTTCAGATAATTGGGAGGCACGGTGCTTTGCTAGACATCAACCATGCCTAGTAAATCAAAATGATTCGGAACTAGGTTTCGGACATCGAGATAGTCTGAGAAATCATGATTTACGACCAACATATCTGGAAGCCTATTGGGTCGTATACCGATAATGTTCCGATAAAGAATGAATATGGGAGTTACGAGAGCACACTTTTTCATCTTAAATAAATAGTGATTTTGTGAATAGTATTTTTACTATTCACATGGGCTTAAAGTCTAAATAGGCCAATTTAGTGAATTGGATTACTAAATAAAATTGGGCCTTGACTTATAAATTAGATTTGATCTATTTGACAAAGTTTAGAAACTTTACAAATTAACCCAAGCCTATTAGGCCCAATGACTAAAGAGAGAAGAATCAACTTAATTGGATTTAGTTGATATTAGCCAAATTAATTAGTTTCTAAGTTTTCATTTGATTGGCTAATTTTACATGGATGAGATTAATTGGAATTAATTTCATTTTACTTGGTTCACATTGATTCAATAATTATTGGAATTAATAGAGTGTTATACACCTATACCAAGTCCATGTGCATGCATTTATATGTTTTAGAAACATTAAAAAATGAAGTCTTCTCTCATTTTCCACCAAGCTTTGCCGAATGCTCTCTTCCTCTCCTTAGCTTGATTTTGTTTCAATTTCAAGCTTTTCGTTAGTAAGAAATCATTCACTCTAAGGGACATAGGTGTACTTAGCCGAAGGTTGTAAAGATTCAAGAAAGGTGGTGGCCAAAAGCTAAGGAAAAGTGGTGGAATTTTGGCCAAAAGGAAGGCTTACATTGCTTGGAGTTCTATAAGTATTTCAATCATGAATTATATTCAATTTCACCTTAATTGCATGATCCTAGGATGGAATCCAACAATGGTATCAGAGTATGCTTAATTTAGGGTGAAAAAGTGAGCTATTGGTTAGGTTTTCACATGATTAAATTAGGGCTTTTGTGTTCTAATGTTAGATATGTGAAACTAGATGCATGTTGATGTATAATTGATGTTGAATTTGATTTAAAAGCATGCAATCGAATTACAACATGCCATAACCGAATTGTGCAAGCATGTGTTCATATTTGATTTTGTGTAATTTATGTTAATTATGCTTAATTACATGTTTATATGCTAATTATGAAAATTTTGAATTTTTAAAATAATTAGTATGTGTTAATTACACTTAATTAAGCCTAATTATGAAATTAGTATTTTAACCTAAGTAATTTAATTAATTGTAATTAGCAAATGTGTAATTATTTGCTAATTATAATTAATTAAAACTAATGGACCTAATTAATACTAATTGAATAAGTTTGGCCTAAAGCCAATTGGGTTGGACCTAATCGGGCTTAAGTAACTTATGATTATTTAGGTGTTTTGCAAGCCCATTGGGCCTTAGCCATTTAGTATTGGGTGTTTAATGAGCTTTATTGTATATTTGAGTGTTAGGAATGCTAATGGGCTATTTTGGAATTAGAAAGCTTACCAAGTTTGTTAATGGACTTAGTTTTGATTTAAAATGCAAAATGAGCTTAATTTGGAAATGTAAGCCCAAAGGCTTTTAATTTGGAATGCTTTTAAAAATTCAAATCAGTTTATGGGCCTAATATATTATTAAAACCCAATATCAATCTAAAGACTAATAAAAGCCCAAAAAAGTTTTAAATCTAATATATGGGCTTAAATAGTTTTAAAAATCCCTTAATGGGTTTGTATAATAATAAAGGCCAAATAGTTTAATTTTCAAGTACTATTCACATAAAATTGAAAAGTTTAATGGGCTTTATAATTTATAGTTAAAAATGGACCCAAAATTGATTAATTTGCTAAATCAAAATTCTGAAATGAATTTGGGCTATTGTGGGCCTTAACCAATTTCAATAAATCAAAAGGGAATTTGATTTTATTTGATATTTGTCTAAACAAGTTGGTGGATGTAGGCTTAGTGCATGTGTGTTGAATACAAAATTTAATTAGATTGGAATTATGTAGCTTGACAACATAAAGTGTAAGTTAGAATGGTTAATTGGATAAACTATGTCTAAAAAATTTTATATAACTTCCAAAAGTGATTTGTTTAAACCTCGGATGGTTATTAAAAGGATTAATCAAATTCGATTCTGATTGATAACATGTTTGCATGAACATATGTTTACTGTGTTTCAATTGGATTGAAATGTATGGTAGTCAGAAAATGGATACTAGTTTACATTTTATTTATGTTTGATAATAGGACCTGCGTGTCCTGCTTTATCTCTATCTTAATGTAATTCTTTTCTCATCTTACTCCTTTCATATATAAAACGAGGTTTCATGAAAAGTATTATATAAACTAGGATAGAATATTTTAGGAACAATTTGTAAGTATCCGTTTACCGTTACCGAACTGCTTTACTTTACGCCTTAGAATGTATGTTATGATAGTATACATGTTTAAGGGTGTACGTTGATCAGACCTTAACAAAGATAAGTAATTAGATATAGCAGTATAATTTCTTATCAAAATCCTTTGTTTAATATCAAGCGTGATTTCCTTCCATTGAATGATCTATACTGAGTCCAAGATCGATTGTGATTTGTTGGCCAAAGTCAAGGTCATAGTTGTTCATGGGTAGGATAAATCATAGAAGCTTTGTTACATGTCACATGTTTGGGACTGTTGTGGTTTGTTCATCAAAGTTAAGGTCACTTCGGTTTTATGACGTGGACCACAAAACTTATCCTAGTCAATGGGTTTTGCTTGACTAAATCATTAAGCTTGTTGTGCCAAAGTCAAGGCCTAGATGGATTTAGAGAAAACGTTAAGAGAAACATTAGATGTCACGACCTGGGAGCCGACCCAATTTTTAAGAGTTACATTAGATGTAATTGGTCTGAGAGACCTACCTAATTAAACCTTGTATAATTTGTTGTGCCAAAGTCAAGGTTGTACTTCGTTTAATGGGGTCTTAACCTACTATGAAACTAGGTTTCCCGAGTACTCTACAAAGGCTTGAATACTTGAGAAAAATAGTGGGATATAACATTGAAATTTATAATTTTGTTTTAATGTTATTTTAACGTTCTATATGCGTATTATATTACTAATGTGTTTTAGGCTTTATGGTAAAACCCAATCGGACTGGTTAGTTATGGTTGGGAACATATCTATTCATAAACTTTTCAGATTGGGACATGAACCTGAGGATTGTCCTAGGTCAGGAAAACCAACTTCATGTGCTAGATAATCCTGTCCCACCAGAACCTTCCTGGGATGATATCAATGTATGGGAATCTTAGAGGATATACATGAAGATAACATACAGACTCAATGTATCATACTGGCGAGCATGAATCCTACCTTTCGCCGAGAAAATATAAGCTATTCGACTTATGAGATAATGGCAAGGTTATGAGATTTGCATATGTCTAGTAATCGAGCTGAGCTATATGAAATCTCAAAAAGGCTTTTTTAAAGTCGAATGCAAGAAGGTACATCCGTTGAGAAATATGTTTCAAACATGATGACTGATATTGATAGACTATATGCTCTGAACATTTCTCAGGATGCTGAACTATATAATAATTTGATTCTATAATCACTTCCTGACAGTTGGGATAGTTTCATAGTGAAATACAACATGCTAAACGAGGAAAGAACTCTTAGAGGGTTGATTGAAATACTAAACAAGGCTGAACGAAAGATTAATAAAAGGAGGAAACGCAAGGAGCATTTGATAAAATCCTCTCAGAAAGGGAAAGGCAAGAACAAATTCCTTATTTGACCTTCTGGAGGTATCCGGAAAGCTCAAGGACTTGTAGCTACACCTAAGGTGGCTAATCATTCTCAGGATGCTTGCTTGTACTATGGCAAGATTGGTCATTGGATACGTGATTGCAAAAAGTACAAGGCAGATCTGAAGAATAAAAAGCAGAGCATGGCACCAGTTTCGGGTATGCTTGTTATAAATAACAACCTAACATCTTCTGATAATTTATATTGGATATCTGATACTAGATATAGTACTAATGTTTGTACTAATGTGTAGGGCCTCTACAGGCATATGAGGATTACCTAGGGAGAGATCGACCTATGAGTAAAAAAGGGTCTCTGGGTGGCCGTTTTAGCTATAGGTATTTTGTATTATCTCTGCCCATAAGGTTTTGTATTAGAAATAGCGTAATGCTACCATGTAACTAGTTTGATTAGAAATGTTATTTCTGTTTCTTGCTTGGCAAGATGTGGTTTTACTTTTGTATTCATGAACACTAGGTGTTATGTATATAAAAATAATATATTATATTATACAGCAAAAATAAATAATGGTTTGTATATTCTAAACACTGAATCTCTAATTTGTAATATAACAAACAAACGACTTAAAAATAAGTGAAAAAAATAAACTAATTTATGGCATTATCGTCTTGGCCAACTTAACAAGACCTGCATATCTATTCTTTTAAAGAATAGGTACTTGGACATATTTGATTTAAATTCATATGACGTCTGTGAGTCATGTTTACTAGGCAAGATGCCTAAATCATCGTTTACGAAAAAAGGGGAAAGTACTGTCGATGTTTTAAGTAGAGTGCACAGTGATGTCTGTAAGCCCATGTCCATGCACCTACGTGGTGGATATGAATACTTTATAACATTTACGGATGATAAATCCTATTATGGTTACGTGTGTCTCACGAGACACAAGTATGAAGCTTTTGACTAGGTCAAAGAATTTAGACATAAAGTAGGAAAACAAATCGGTAAAAGTATTAAAACGCTCCGGTTGGACTGTGGAGATGAATACTTAATCAATGAGTTTCCAAACTTCTTGAAATATAGTGGTATACTTTCACGATGGACTCCTCCTAGAACACCTCTGTTGAACGGTGTGTCTGAACAGAGAAATTGGATAATATTGGATATGGTTCGATCTATGATGAATCGTACCAAACTCCCAATATTCCTTTGAGGATATACCATAGAAAGTGTAATATTTATTTTGAATAGGGTTCCGTCAAAGTCTTTTAGACAAACAACATATGAAATATGGACAGGAAAGAAACCAGGTTTCTCATTTCTAAAGATCTGAGTTGTCAAGCTTATATAAAGCAATTAGATAGCTTAAAGTTTTAACCCAAATGAGTAAAGTATTTATTCTTGGGATACTCGAAGGAAACTAAGGGTATTACTTTTTCACCCACAAGAGAACAAAATATTTGTTGCTCTTCATACAATCTTTTTAGAGAAGGAATTTAAACTACGATGATGTAACAACCCGGATTTTTGGGAACAGTGATCCAGGAGTGTTAGTGAAAGATTTCAAAGTTAGAAATCATAGTGTGACGTATTTGGGACGTATACGGGATGACACGGACGTAATGACGTCATGTATATGAGTGTTCAGGGGTTTTCGGGAGTTTTCAAGAAATGGGACTAAAAATAATTTTCTCGGGTTCACGGATCTTTCGTCTTTAGTGCCCATTTTATGGATTTTGAGAGCCACGTCAGTGGAATATAGACGAAAATGAGTTTATATTGAGATT
>JANKKC010043377.1:0-11819 GCA_026225755.1 Bursera bipinnata
TTTATGCACTGTTTTTAAAGGAAAAATTTTGTAACCCGTTTTTAAATATAAATGTTTTGATTTTATTTTATTTTAATTATTTGCATAGTCACCCCTGGGGTTCCTATATCAGGAATTCCGGGATGTGACATCGGGCCAGACTACTTTATTGTTTGATGAGAGAGGATTACATTGATGTTGGTGATCTCTTATACTCCTCCATCACCCATGCCTTAGAGAACAGTCGGAGTGGGCTATATTTTCCATCCTTGATCACACAGCTTTGTGGCCAAGCTGGTATCCATTGGAGTCCTGATGAGCCGGTCAAGCAACCAAGAAAGCCTTATCCACCAGCATGATTATGGCTATATGTGGCACTAGAGCTACTCGGAGGTCTATCAGTGCTACCATGAGACTAGAGAGGGAGGCCGCTGCCAGTGCTGAGCATGCTTCTACCGATGAGGCAGGACCCTCCAGTCCACCTTTATGTCCGCCTGCAGCTACCATCCCATCCTCCTCCCTCCTCTACGAGTGAGCTAGCACCTTTTATGTTTACAGCTAAACATTTTGCTTTTCTTATAGAGAGCTCTACTGCTCAGAGTGCTTGGCTTCAGGCTGTAGCTGTTGCATTGCTAGTCGACACCACCTTGCTACCTCCATTCCCGACTTGGCCACGATTCGTGCCTCGACCTCCATCATCCACCCCCGTGCTCCAGCCATCACCCATAACATCTTTACATATCTCATCATCAGGACAGGAGTCCAGTCCTTCCTCCCGACCTCAGCCCAGCAGTTCATGTCCTGGTTTTGGAGACTTGGTTGCATCTTTCGAAGGCAATACAAAGGAGGTGGACTTTGGTGACGATGAGGACTGACTGATTTATTTGTTTTTCTGTTTTTAGTTTCTTTTTTTTTTAGACTTTTGTATGCTTATTTTAGTTTCTTTATTTTTCTTTTTAGTTTTGTACAATGAGGACATTGCACAGTTTGGTAAGGGGGTGAAACCCTCATATGTTTTTTTGTCATTTTTATCTTATTTTATTGCTTTACAATATTTCTAGTGAAATTCTAATTAGGACTTAATAAATGTGCTCCATTTGTTTTATTTCTTTTTCATTTGTTCTCATATTTGTTTTTTAATTTTATAGAAGTTATTTCTTCGGTCTACGAAATAGATAGTTTCACCCCAATTTTGTCAAAGACTAAGTGTGGGGGTGTTTTGCATGGTACCACAAAGGCATAAACATGAACCTTGGAATACTTCTGGTGCTAATTCAGAGAGTTTTACTTTTCATGCATTTAGTTTTTCAATTCTTTTAATTTTCAGCAAATTTAAGATTTTCTTTTTAGTTAGGATTTTGTTTTAAATAAAGTTTTCTCAATCGCTAGTCTTTTAGTTTTTAGGTTGTTTGAACCTATTTGCGACACATGATGAGTCTTGATTTGAGTGACTTAGGAAATTTAGAAATGTGAAATTAGGATTATTGATTTTTCAAGTATTCTGTGATAAGAATTGCTAATAACTATAGTACTTGAACTCTATGCACACTGCATGCAAGCGAAAGAAATATTTTGTTGGTAGAGAAAGCTTATATGATTAGTGTAGTCTAGATATTTAGTGACTCTAGAACCTATTTGAATGGATCTTGAGGCGAAATCCTAGGAGACATGTGACATAAGAAATGATTTAAGGCCATCTTTAAATTGTTTGAGCCTTTCTAGCTAACCCTAAAGTTTATATTATCCTTTTTTGCACCAAACCTTTAATTTGTTGAAATCTGATGAGTGCAGAACAAATACATGTTCTGAGAGCTAAAAAAACATTAGTTGACGGAGTTATCTTGTAGACCCTCTCTCTTATTGAAAAAAAAATGTTACAGTTCTTGTAGTGGTAAGGGTATTTGGATGAATGTGTGGTTAGACGCACGGTTCATCTGAATGATTCCCCATTATAATGCTGTAATTCAAAAAAAAAATAAATAAAAAGAGAGAAAAAGGGGTCATGTGCTTTAAGTTGTTTGACAAGAAAGGTAGAAGGAAAAACTGAATTGTAGAAGTCATTTGGGTTGAAGTGATCTTCTGAGCCTTTAAACACATATCAAACCAATGCATTACAAGCTGATAAAAGTCCTTTTTGATCTTGTGCTTTATGTTATCCTACATTAGTGGAGAGAAACAGGAAAAATAGGCATATGAAGCATTGAACTCAAGGTATAACTACTGTATAAATTGATCTGATTGACAGAGTTATCTAAAATTGTATCACACACACACACACAAAGTATTATAGAAATGTGCAATTTTTGTCTTGAATTACAAGGAGATTCGATTGATCTTATGTTCATATTCTTAGGTTGATTTTATGGTTGATTTCGATACCTCTATTCTTTGATGTTGTATGGTTCGAAAAGCCTAATTCATATTCTAT
Source organism: Bursera bipinnata (assembly GCA_026225755.1). Lineage (NCBI taxonomy): Eukaryota > Viridiplantae > Streptophyta > Magnoliopsida > Sapindales > Burseraceae > Bursera > Bursera bipinnata. The sequence goes on from JANKKC010043377.1 coordinate 2,408, forward strand.
CTAGACTTAGGTTTACTCGAGGACGAGTAAAGGGTTAAGTGTGGGGGTATTTGATAGGTTGATTTTATGGTTGATTTTGATACCTCTATTCTTAATAATTAATGCGTTCTTGAGGCTTTCTAATGGGATTTATGTTAATATTGCAGAAAAGAAAAGAATTCCCAGAGATTGCATAATTTAAGTCAAAAACAGAGAAAAGTAAATCAATTTAGCAATAGTTGATGGCAGCGCTTAGGCGCTGCGGCACCAATCCAAGAAGATCACCGCTGAGGCAAAAACCTTCAGCTCTACAGCATAAATGCGAGTTCAAGAGAAGCTAAATCTAGAGCCTGAGCATTGCGGCAGAAGCATCGAACGTCGCGTCACCAATCCGAATGAATTTCTCATTTCAAGTCAGAGCCTGAGCGCTGCGACGTTGGATTAGTTACCGCCACGGCGCTACCGCCACGGCGCTACCGCCATGGCGCTACCCCGATATTTCCAAGCCAACCTTTGTTATTTTTTAAGGGAAAGTACAAGTTTGTCCTCTCTTTTTAGCTTGACCTAAAGAAACATATTTAAGAAGGCTTTTGAGATTTTAGAAAGAGAGTCGTCAAGAAGGATTCAAAGCAACTTTGGATAGCAGAGCCAAGATTGGAGATCCTCTTTCCAGAGCTTTGATGGAGTTCTTGATGGGTTTCATCTTTACTATTGCTTTATTTACTTTTGCCATGAGTAGCTAATTTTTTATGTGATTGAGAAAAACTTTATGTAGTTAGACGATGATTCAAAGAAATTGGTTTTACATTCTTATTGATTTTGAGATTGATTTAAATGATGAATGTGGATTACTGAATTTATTTTAGAATTACTTGTTTGATTGATTAGGTTCGTAACTAAGAGATCAGATTAGATAATTCACTGTTAATTTAGAAACCTAATAGGCAAACGTTGGGAATTCTAGGTACTGGTAACAATTTGTAGTGATTACTGCAAAGTAGTTCACAGTCTCAGGTTAAAGGTTCACACTTGAAGAATCTTGCTTGGTTAAGTTATACCTTCTAGGTACTTTACGTTTATTGAATTAAATCTAGTTAAGCTTTCTTCTAGGTTGTTCAATAAATAGGATTAATTAATAAGGGTTCTTTTAATTCACTAGGAAGGATAGGTAGATGCACTACAACAGATATGGAATGCATCAGGTTGTTCTTGTAAATCACACAAATACAATTAGAGTAACAAAATCAATTGAGTTGATAAGTCTAACGAATTAAAGTGTTCTTTCAATCACCTTTTTCTTATTGATTACTTCATCTCATTTAATTGCATTCGTAGTTTAGTTAATTTTAATTGATATTAATTCCCCTTTGCATCTTAGAAAATTTAGGTTTTAGAACTTATAACTTAAGTTTGAATCAAAATATCATAACCCAGTCCTTGTGAGATTCAACCCTTACTTACATTATACTGATTGACACATTTAAGGGATAAGTAAGGAATTTATTTTGGGCAATCGTTTTGGTCACACTAGAGACATTCCGTAGATATGAATTAAACATTCCCTTGTTAGATGCTATTAAACAAGTGCCTCGGTATGCTAAGTTTTTAAAAGAGATATGTACTCTTAAGAGGAAACAAAAACCTAAAAAGAAAGAGGTAGTAAATCTAGGAGCAAATGCCTCAGTTGTAGTGCAAGGAAAACTACCACCCAAATGTGATGATCTAGATAGTTTTTCTATTCCTTGTAAAATAGGCAACACAATGTTGACAAAGCCATGCTAGATTTAGGTGCATCAGTGAATATAATGCTTCATCTGTTTATGCATCATTGAATCTAGGGCCATTAAAAGAAACTGGTGTTGTTTTGTAACTTGCTGATAGATCTAATACCTTTCCAAAAGGAATTTTGGAAGATGTTTTTGTGTAGGTTGATCGCATGCTTTTTCCCACCGATTTCTATGTGCTAGACATGGAGGGTCTGACTTCCTCCCATCAAGCATCCATTCTTCTGGTGAGACCACTTTTTAAGGACGTCACACACCAAGCTCGATATTTTTACAGGGAAATTGACATGGAGTTTGATGGTGATGTGGTATAGTTTAACATCTTTGAACCCCGAGAAAGAAGATGAAATCAAGGGACCTCCGAACCTATGGCAGAGGGGTGCCAGGTTCCATGTTGATGGTGGTGGATAAATGACGGCATATCAAGTCAGGTTGAGGACTATAAAATAAGCGCTTATTGGGAGGCAAGCCAATGTTTTATTTTTGTTTTTATTTTTATGTTTATTTATGTTTCTTGTTTTTCTTTGTTTTTGTTTATTTAGATGTTTGAATTTTGTCAGTCATCAAAATCCCCTTGAAAGAGCTTTAAATTCATTGTTTTGTGTAGAATTTGGTGCTTAAGTCAGTAGCTGGGCACTGCGGCTGAAAATCCTTAGAGCCGCAGCGCTCAAACGTGAAGCAAAATTGATTCAAGTCAATAGGTGAGCGCTGCGACATACACATTTCATCGTCACAATGCCAAAACGGTACCAAAATTGAGCAGAGTCAGTGTTTGAGTGCTATAACTCCCAATTCTCAGTACCACGGTGCAGAAATTAGCGCAAATTTGAAATTTAAACTATGAACACCATAGCGGTGGATGCTTGTGTGCCGCGACGTTGAAGGTGGGAACAGCCAACCATCCGCGTTGAAAACATAACTAATCGTTGATTGCATGTAGTTGAGCACCGTAGCGGTATGGCAATTCAACGTCGCGGCATTGGTGCACTATTAAGAGGCAAACCGCCTCTCTCCTTCTGCACGAACCGAGACCCTTCCAAAAAAATCTCTCAAATCCTCTCAACCTCCAGCTCAGATTTACGTCGATCCACCCACCGTTTTCAAAATCCGTTTTGATCAAAGTGTTCACCACATCGAGCTCTACAACATACTAACTTTTCGTCAGTTTTCATCGGTGACACGAGGGGTATTTTTGGTATTTTCTTGATTACTTTTCACATATTTTAGATTTTGATATTTTGTTCCGATTATATTGTTTGGATGCTACTTATCTACTAGTTAATGGGCCCGATTTGATATTTGTGTTGATTATTGGGTTGAGTTTACGAAATATCAAAGTTTTCAGGCGATATATAATTTTGGAGATATTGTGGACTCATTTGATAATATAGAAAACTTTAGGCGTTGACTTGGAGAATTACATTTAGGTCCATATAGTTTAAACCTTTACATTATGGCTCGTAGACGATCTAGGACCACCTTCACTTCAGGAACTTCATATGATAGGACTAGATTTGTATCAACTAAGGCCGCCCAGCAGTTTTCGTTAGCTATTTTGACAAAGATACCAGTACCAGAGAGGGGATTTGAGCTTGATTACTTAGCACCCCCAGAGTTTAGGGAGATGATTGGGAGGAGAAGTTGGACACAGTTCTATGCTCAGCCTAGATCAACAGCTTTATAGGTGGTGCTCGAGTTCTATGCGAACGCCGTGTACCAAACTAGGGGGAAGTACGACTTAGAGAACAGATGGTCGCATATGACAGAGAGACGATCAGTAGGTATTATGGATTACCACGTGTTACCATGGATGAGTATGCCTTGCAAAGAGCCACCACATTTGATCCAGATGCCATACTTGAGTTTCTCTGTATTAACGGTGCACATTGGGATATAAGTAGAGAGGATGAGCCTTCCCCAGTTCTTTTACAATCACGATATTTTAGGCCGCACGCCAGAGTCTGGCATTATTTTATTTGCGCTAGGATGCTTCCTACGATGCATCTTAGTAAGCTTAACATTGATTGGGCCAGACTACTTTATTATTTGATGTTGGTGATCTTTTATACTCCTTCATCACCCATGCCTTGGAGTACAGTCGGAGTATGTTATACTTCCCATCATTCATCACACAGCTATATGCTCAGGCTGGTGTCCAGTAGAGCCCCGATGAGCCTGTCCAGTAGCCTAAGAAGGCATTATCGACCAGTGTCATTATGGCTATATGTGGCACTAGAGCCATTCAAAGGTCTGTCAGTACTTCCATGAGGCGAGAGTGGGAGGCCACTGTCCGTGCTGAGTGTGCTTCTACGAATGAGGTGGGACCCTCGTGTCCACCTTTATCTCCACCAGCAGCGGATGTTCCTACATATGCAGCTGGACCTTCCCATCCTCCTCCCTCCTCTACGAGTGAGCCGCCCTTTGTTTTTACTACTGACCATTTTGCTTTTCTTGTAGAGAGTCATTCTGCTCAGAGTGCTTGGCTTCAGGCCTTAGCTGTTGTCTCACCGATCGACACTTCGATGCTACCATCTTTTTCGACATTGCCATGATCCATGCCTCGACTTCCACCATCCACTCCCGTGCTCCAACCATCACCCACAATATCTCTACATCTCTCATCATTAGGATAGGAGACTGGTCCTTCCTCTTGACCTCAGCCCAGTAGTGCACGTCCCAGTTTTGGAGACTTGGATGAGGTAGTACAGAGGAGCTGGACTTTGATAACGATGATGATTGACTGTTTTCTTTGTCTTATTTTTATTTTATTTTATTTTATTTTATTAGACTTATGTATGGTTTTATTTTAGCTTCTTTGTTTTCTTTTTAGTTTGTATAATGAGGACATTGCACGGTTTGGTAAAGGGGTGACAAATCCTCATGTGTTTTCTTGTCATTTTTCTTTTATATTATTGCTTTACATGCTTTAATTAAATTTTGAAGTAGGACGTAATAAATAAACTCCATTTGTTTTATTTCATTTTCTTTTGTTCTCACATATTCTTTCAATTTTATAGAAGATTTTTTGACGGTCTATGAAACAGGCAATCTTCACCCCATTTTTGTCAAAGACTAAGTGTGGGGATATTTTGTATGGTACCACAAAGGCAAAAGCATGAACCTTAGAATGCTTCTGGTGCTGACTCAGAGGAGAATAAATGAGATGATTTAATTCATGGAGTTTTGCTTTTGATTTCATGTTTTTAATTCTTTTAATTTTCAGCAAATTTAGGATATTCTTTTTAGTTAGGATTTTGTTTTGAAAAAAATTTTCTCAATCGCTAGTGTCTTTTGTTTTGGGTTGTTTGAACCAGTTTGCGACACATGATAAGCCATGATTTGAGTGACTTAGGAATTTAGAATTGCGAAATTAAGGTTGTTGATTTTTCAAGTATTCTGTGATAAGAATTGCTAATAACTGTAGTACTTGAACTCTATGCGCACTACAAAGAATTGAAAGAAATACTCTGTTGGTAGAGAAAGTTTATATGATTAGTGCAGTCTAGATATTTAGTGACTCTAGAACCTATTTGAATGGATCTTGACGCGAAATCCTAGGAGACATATGACATAGGAAATGATTTAAAGCCATCTTTGAATCATTTTAGCCTTTCTAGCCAACCCTAAAGTTCATATTATCTCTTTTTATACCCAAACCTTTAAACTATTGAAATCTGATGAGTGTAGAACAAATACATGTTCTGAGACCTAAAAAAAATATTAGTTGAAGGAGTTTTCTTGTAAACCCTCTCTCTTATTGAAAAAAATGTTACAGTTATTGTAGTGGTAAGGGCATTTGGATGAATGATCTGAATCCGCAAGCCTCACTTCAAGCTCCAAGAAGATCAAGTCCAAGCAAACCTCCTTGAAATCCAAATTTGGGTACTTAAGCACTAATTCACCCTAGGATGCAATATAATCCAATTAGCCCTAATTAGTTGAATTGTATTGCCTTCCAAAAGGTTGAGTTCCATGTTAATTTTTATGTTATATTTGTTGTAATTCTCTTTAATCATATGTATAAGTGTTATGTGAAGCTTTAGGCTTCATTTGGTTGCTTTTTGCATTAGTCGATTTTAGCTAAATTCGGGTGAGTCGGTGGGCTCAACGCTGTGGTGCTCACACACCGTCGCTGCGATGCTCATCCGAAGACACAAATCCTTCCAAGTCAGAGAGTCCAGCGCCCTCGCGCCCAAATCCCACCGCCGCAGCACTCAGTGTATGCATTCTCGGGCACCCAAGTCAAAGAGCTCAGAGCCGAGGCGCCCAAATGCTACCGTCGCGGCGCTTGTCTTCGAACTTCAAATTTTATCTTTTATTTTGTTTTACTTGTAAGAGTTAATTTAGGGGCATTTTTGTCCTTTCGTCTTTTATGTAAGGCCTCTTAATATTAAAGTTCATTTCTCCTTTGTAACAATTAGACTTGTTGAATGAAAAATTGAGAAAACACTTTGTGTGTGTGTTATTGAGAGAATGCTCTCAACTATCATCCTTTATCCAAGTTAAGTCAAGACTTGGTGGTGGTTTAATTCAAGTTGGTGGACTTGTCCTTTAGACTTGAATCATTTGATATAATTATCTTGTAAGTTATTTATCTTGTTGTTGTTTAATTGTTGTTGTTGTGCTTGTTGGAGGAAGTTTGTGTTGTTGTTGGTAGATTTTATGTTGCTAGTTTTAAGTTGAACATTTGTTGAAGTTTGTAGTGATATTTCAGGGTTGATTTGGGGTAGAAATATGTTTAAGAGGGATGAACAGTAATCCCGAAATCCAATTTTGGGGCCTCCAAAAATCACTCCAATTGGTTGTTTAAGGCATCCATTTTTGGATCAGTGTGGTTAAGTGCACAGTTCATCTGAATGATTCTCCATTATAATGCTATAATTGAAAAAAAGAAATAAAAAGAGAGAAAAAAGGGTCATGTGCTTTAAGTTGTTTGATACAAAAGGTAGAAGGAAAAGCTGAATTGTAGAAATCTTTTGGGTTGAAGTGATCTTTTGAGCCTTTAAACACATATCAAACCTATGCATTACAAGCTGATAAAAGTCCTTTTTGATCTTGTATTTTATGTTATCCTACATTAGTTGAGAGAAACAGGAAAAATAGGCATATGGAGCATTAAATTCAAGGCATAACTACTGTATAAACTAATTTGATTGACAGAGTTATCTAAAAATTGCATGACACACACACACACAAAGTATTGCAATTTTTGTCTTGGATTACAAGGAGAATTGATTGATCCTATGCTCATGTTCTTTCTTTTATGTTCACTCTTTTCTCTGACGTTGTATGGTTCGAGAACCCAATTCATTTTCTAGTTTAGACATAGGTTTACTTGAGGACGAGTAAAGGGTTATGTGTGGGGGATTTTATGGTTGATTAATACCTCTTTTCTTACTAGTTGATAAGTTCTTGAGGCTTTCTAATGGGATTTATTTTAGTATTACAGAAAAGAAGAGATTGCCCAAAGATTGCATAATTGAAGTAAAAAATAAAGAAAAGCAGATCAATTCAACAACGTATGAAGGCAAAGCTTGAGCGTTGCGGTGCCAATATGCAACCACTGCAGCGATGATTCCAGTAGCTGAACACTGAGGCGTAATTCTTAAGCGCTGCAGCGGTTTTGCGAGTTCAAAAGAAACTAATTCCAGAGCCTGAGCACTGCGGGCCATTGCAAGTGATTTTCAACATATCAAGTTAGAGACTAAGCACTGCGGCACTGTGCTCATGACGTCGCGGTGTTGGCTCGAGTTTTACTTTGTTGACTTGATTATTTTTAGAGGAAAAGAGACAAATTCGTCCTCTCCTTTTGGCTTGGCTTAGGGTTTCATATTTAAAGAGCTTTACAAAGAGAGAAAGGACTGTCGTCAAGAGGAATTCAAAGCAACCTTAGATAGTAGAGTCAGGATTGGAGATCTTCTTCCCAAAGCTTTGATGGATTTCTTGATGGGTTTCATCTTTACTATTGCTTTGTTTACTTTTTCCATGAATAGCTAATTTTATATGTGATTGAGAGAAACTTTATATAGTTAGACGATGATTCAATGAAATTGGTTTTACATTCTTATTGATTTTTGTGATTAATTTAAAGGATGAATGTGGTTACTAAATTTATTTCAGAATTACTTATTTGGTTGATTAGGTGCGCAACTAAGAGATCAGATTAGGGAATTCATAGTTAATCTAAAAACCTAATAGGCAAACGTTGAGAATTCTAGGTACTGATAACAATTTGTAGTATTAGCTGCAAAGTAGTTCACAGTCTCAGGTTAAAGGTTCACGCTTGGAGGATCATGCTTGGTTCAATTATACCTTCTTGGTGCTTTGTGTTTATTGGATTAAATTTAGTTAAGCTTTCTTCTAGGTTGTTCAATAAATAGGGTTAATTAATAATGGTTATTTTAATTAACTAGGAAGGATAGATAGATGCGTTACAACAGATATGGAATACATCAGACTGGTGTTCTTATAAATCTCACAATTACAATTAGAATAATAAAATCAGTTGAATTGATAAGTCTAGCAAACTAAAGTCTTGTTTCAATCTACGATTGTCTAACTTGTGATCTTGATTCTTGTTGGGTGGCAGCTTGAGTCTGACTAATTGTCCCCTGATCACCGGTCACATTAGATGGACAATCCTTTCGCATATGACCAGATTGCCTACATCCATGACATTGTGGATAATTTTCACGCATATGACCCTTATTTCCACACTAATAGCATCTCTTGCTAATCTGTGATGACTGGGAACTAGAAGAAGATGAACTCCCAGATGGGGTCTTTTGTCTCTTACTTGACTGCTCACCATGTTCCGACCCTTTTGGAGGTATTCCCAGTCCTCTTATTCTTCTCGTTTATCCAAATCCTTGCTTAAGTGGGACCGGTGGGTGATTATCATGTAAAGTTTCCCAAACTGCATTGGCCACCGTCTTCGCTAAAGTACTTGCCACATCTTTTATGACCCTCAGGAATTCCTCTCTCTCGCTAGTCAGAGGATTAGAACCAGTAGCCCTCCTACCACATCGACTCATTCTTGAACGCTTTCAAAACAAATGCTAGCAATTTTACTTTCCAATCCATGTGTACCATAAACACATAAAGTCATTCAATTCATACATTCCTACTGCGTACAATATAGACTCAAACCCTTTCCTAACCATTCTACCCACATCCTAGGCCTACAGTGTAGAGTCCGTGCTTTGATACCATTTTGTGGCGACCCATAATCCCTTATACAGGAACCCTGGAGGCCAATCATGAAAATGAACTGAAATAAGTTGAAAATCATGCATATATTTATAATTTTATAAATAAAACATAAACTTTCATACATGCAATCGATATATAACACAATAACATTTGTACATCAAGTCCAAAGCACATTTTCCAAGTTCTATCTCATGCGTCTAATTCATTTTCTATACATTCCATTAAATCGCAACATATCATAATTTTTTGTATTTAACTCCGGATTAACTTACAACGCACAGGGGTGTTTGTAACACTTCCAAATCCACATATATTTGGCAATACGTAAAACCCATATCCAAGCTCACACCTAAACCCATGGAGCTCTGATTAGCACTTAAAAGTGTACATTTATTATGAGCTTAAATAACATTTTTTAACACTTTAAGTGCTATTAA
>JANKKC010043378.1:0-11820 GCA_026225755.1 Bursera bipinnata
TTTACACCTTGAGATGACTCAAGATAGGTTGTAATAAAGTTAACATCTTCTGTTGAGTTCACTCCTTCAAGTTTGAGATGCACTTTGTTTGCATCATTCCCCGAGCTAACCAAAACAGCTCCAAAGCCGGCATCTTCTATTGCATTAATTATATGGTTGGTGTCAACGAGGTTTGGATCGAAGTGGACCTTTGCTTCTTCAAGGGCTACACCCACCACAGCCTTTTTCACCCCATCAACCACTTCAAGGGCACGCTCTATAGACTCGGCGCAGGCTGTGCACATCATTCCCGTAATCCTGAGGCGGCATACTGCTATGTCTTGTTCTGGAAAATCATCAACTGGAAATCCTGCTTCTTCTATCGCTTCCTTGATTTGTTTTGCCTAAGTTAATACAAAATTGTTAGTGATTTCTTAATCGAAGTATAGGAGGAGAAGGTAAGAATATGTGGAACAAAAAGCATATATAAGCAAGTACCAGAGATTTAAGAGCAAGAAAAATTCAAAATGTTAAAAACTTTACCGGTTACCAAGATTAAGCTTTGCACATTATAATTTAGCAAACTAAATTTTAGAGCGAAAAATTTTTGTTGAACATGTTACTAAAGCTTTTTTTTTTTAGAATAACACACACAAGCATGTATGCCAGTACAGAATCTATGCTTCTTGCAGATTATTATATTCAGAGCCGGCTCAAAGATCTTTGGGGCCTAAAATTAAAAAAAAAAAAAAAAAGGCCCTTCCATTTTTTAATATAAAAATTATTAATTAATTTTTTTAAGATTCTTATTCATTTCATTTTCTTATATGAATTATGATACTCTACTCACCCAATCATTTCAATTTTTTAGAATATGATGACATGTGAATTTTAATATTAATAGACGATTAAAATGTTTTAATATCTTTGTTTGAGGGAGTAAAATTTTGTGTTTAATTATTATTATATTGAATAATATTTTATAAACCTCCTTATTGTTTTGAAGACTAAAATTTTTCAGAAAAAAATTAAAAACAGCTCTAATTACAAAAAGAGTTTCAAAAAATAATCATGCTTTAAAACAATTTCATGCCGTAACTCTCTACAGATATGACTTGAAATTTTTTTAAATCGAGATTGTGTTTTAAAAGGATCTTATAATTAAAGTTATTTTTTGTAAGTTTTTGAAAATTTTCTAACTTTCATTTTTTTCCTAGATTTTTTCATACCTAAATTCATATTTGCCGGTACAAATGCCTAAAATTAAAAATTGAACAACTGCACATTAATATGTAATAAATAAAAATAAAAAATAATATCAACTATAATTTAACTATTAAAAAAATAAGTTTGCAATGCAATAAAGTATATATAACAATAAAAACTTCTATCATAATAATAATATTTGAATTTGCAATATGGCTTAGACTATTGCGACATAATTTTTATAACGTAATTTCACACACTCCTTGATAGTAATTCATTTTTTTAATTTAATGGTAGAAAGAGTTGTTAAGTTGGTATAAAAAAATTATTTTTTAACTTCTCTTTCGCATCCATGGATTATAGTAAATGAATAACTATCAAGAAATATGTAAAATTAAATTAAAAAAAAAAAGTAAATCACAATAACCTGACACTTGAAATATTATACATTCTATATGGTATATAAACATACCAATCCTTAAGCTTGAATAAAGCTTCTAGACATCTTTGGTTTATTTCCAGCACCAAAAAATGGAACAAGAAAACAATTTTTGCTTCAGTTGAATACAGAAAAAAAAAATAAGGAAAAAAGATGGAGTAATATATATGGTATCCCTCTTTATGTGCACATGCATGCAGTACCTCCAAAATGGCAAATTCCTCAAGAACACTTACGGTAATAAGCTCCGGTAAATATGTGACTGCAGCCTGCCTTTCAATGGGTGAAACCACCGTACTCTCCACCCCATTAAGGTTCACCAGCAGAGATTCAATAGGCGATGCACAAGACGCGCAGTCGATCTCCCTTATTTTGAACTTAACCGTCATAAAGTTTTTACCTCTGTCGTTGCTCTGATGCGGGATATCAATTGCAACACTGTTTACGTGCTGCAATAAGGGCTCCTTCTGATCATTATTCCTCCAGTTAACTTCCATTTCTCCCTTCAGAGAGTTCTGATTCATTGATCCTGCTCAAGAGATAAAGCTTAATGTAAACTTGGGAAAACGACACCGAAAGTATGGACCTCCATGTAAAGTGAGCTATACAACAGTGATCAGTACCTTACAGTTTTCTCTTTCAAGAAAGCTACGTGTCGACCTTTCTTTTATCACGTAATTTGAATTCAAAACTTCTGATAAGAAAACAACAAAATCATTTTACGAAAATACATTTAAATCCAACTAAATCCGGTTTCTCAACTCACAAATTCATCTTTTCCAAGCGAGCCAATTCAGTAACTCAACCAAAAAATCTTTCAGGAAAACGAATGAACAGATCAATCAAACTCAAATTCAAAACCGCAAAACGCAATCTAATTGTATACAACAAAACCAATCAGTACAAAAATTCCAACGAAGAAAGACACACAAGGATCTTCAGATACCAAAGGCACATACATATATAAATTCATAAATACGAGCATAGAACACCACGCACCTTACGTGAATTAGCTATCGACGGTCACGCGGGGAAAGATTTTTAGGGTTTTTAGGCGTTTCAGAGTAGAGAAGAGCTTGGAGAGGAGTTGAGAGTGCGCCAGAAATTTTTGCTTGCGTGTAGTTTATATACATAGTTTTTTGAATTTTCAATCTCTTCTGTTTCCCACCTTAACAGCCAATTGACGACGATGGTAATTATGTGTTAACGCCGTTTGTTTCGTTGCTTTTTGACTTTTGACTGTGATGGCTTAGTTATTTAATATCTTGACGTGTTTTGGGTTGGGCCACTTTCTCTGGCGTTAACCATGACATTTTTCTGATACGTTGCATCTGGACGATCTATATGCACTTATTTATTAGAATATATTTTTGTATGAATACTTTGTATTTAAAAAATATAATATTGTGTCCATTACTATGTCGGAGAAAATGGTGTTGTATATAAGGGTAGGTTCAACCTCTCCCCCATGTAAATGATGTATATACTTATTTATTAGAATATTTTTATATAAATACTTTTATGAAAATATCTTGTCGATTACCAAGACAAACAAAAATGTATCATATGTATAGGATGTATTACTCTAACCCTCCAGATAAATTTCGAGAAAGCATATAACCCTAGAATTTTATTAAACTAATACTTTTAATATGGAAAAGAGTCTTATTTAGCCTGAAAAACTAGTCATTTTATCAAAAAATACCTTGTTTCGTTAAACAAAACCCTCATCAATAGTTAAATATTAAAATTCATTCAATAGTTGTTAAGTTTTTTAGGGGTAAATGTTAATTTAATAAAAATTTAGGGTTAACTATTTTCTCTAAATTTATCTAGGAGGTAGAGCAATTTCCCCCATATATATACATAGGGGTAGGTTGAACATCTCCATCTTCTTTATGCAAGTTTTAACATAATTTTTGAATTATTAGATCAACGCTTTTGGATGGTTGAGATTTAATCTTTATATATTATTTTAAAGATATACTAATCATACGAGTTAGATTTAATTTCAAATCGTCATATTGTTTTGATCCAATGATCCATAAATTGCATAAGAATTTGTGTAAAAAATATGATGTCATAGATCTTTCCTATTACATATATCATTGGTTTTGGTGTATAGGGTAGGGTGTGAACCCATTACATCGATGTATATAGTTTGATAAGTTATTATCATTAAATGTTTTTTTTTTACTTTAATTTTTAATTATTAGATTATGTAAGATAAATGATTAAAAATTTGTGTTTATATTTATAGTTTTTCATCGGTTGGTAAGACATAGGGAAAATAACAATCAACTCCTTGAGGTTTAATCTAATACAATAAACACTCTAAAGTTCTAGAAATAACAATTGTCAACTAGGGGTTGATGCATTTTCCCCAATGATATTGTAAATTTCTTCTATAGATTACTTGGTTAGAGGTTAAGTATATTGGTATGCAATTAAGGTTTAAGTAAATTTATTTACAAGTTGGGAAAATTTGACAAAGTTATAGCTAAGAAGAAAGAACCAATTAGGTGATGATAGGGATGACGATGATGATGTACAATGAGAGGCGACTATTAATTAGGTTATGAATTATGTTTTTTTTTACCTTTTTTAATATTATGAATTTAAGGATGTGTTTCGAAATGACGATTAAATTGTACTAGATTAATTTCTTGGGATAGAACTAGACTAAACTATATAGGAGGATATTCTATATAATAATAATTAATAATATGAATTTAAGATATAAATATTTTATATTATTGTTTATATGTTATATTATTTAGTAAATTACTTTATTATCAAGCAATTAAATAAAAAAAAAAATTTCTGTCAAACTTGGGTTAGGGAATCCATGGTTACCAATAAGAGGGATAGTCCTGTAAGATTTGAGACATTTTTTTAAGAGATTCTAAAGATCCTGCCATGTCAATCTAATAATATAAATAAAATAGTCAAAGAAATAGAGATTAGAGTAATTTTTAGATTTAGTCTTGTCCCATTAAACTGTCTTGACTCTCATATGTTTGAGTCATGGCCACGATAGCTTGCCTTTGTCTCATTATTATTAGGTCCAAAAAGCTTGCAAAGGTCTCCATCATTCCCACCTTTTATGAGCACATGCACACGTCAATTTCGCACTACTCTCAATTTCAAATTATATTAATCATTATATGAGTGTTACTTAGGGAAATGACATATGAAATTTAAACATGATTAAAAGAATCTTTTATTTTATTTCAAACTATGAATTTATGTGTTTGTCTTTTTAAAAAACAATAATGTAATAATATATAGGTTAATTACAATAATAATCAAGTGAAGGGTTTTTGTTTTTAAATAAAAAAATTGGTAGGTTGAACATTTTTTAGGTTAAAAACATTTTGACGCCCTCAGATTTGCTTAAATAACAAACAGATTAAAATGAATATCCTAAATTGCACATAAATCCATCATTCAGTAACAATCTATATGCCTACGACTTATTTCTGAGTGAATAATATTACTATAAACTTTTTTATAAAAATTTACCATACAACCTAATGTAACACGAAGTGATTGTAAGAGTAAATTTTAAATAGTCATCATATTAATTAAGGATGATGATACAATAATCATGTAACATTACTAAATGTGTTTGTATGATTGATTTTTGTAAAAATAATTTATGTAGTAGTATAACAATACTCATCCCCTCACAAAAACCAAAGCAAACTAGCCATACAAGGTCTAAAGCTACTCTAGTAAGGCCTATTTAAATTTATAATAGAGACAAGCCCATTAATAGCAGGTTTAGTCCGTTAACTCTGTTGACTCCACTATAGAGTCAAAGTTGCACTTTTGAATTAAAAATTTTAATTACAGAAAAACTTGATAGTTTTAATCGGATTAAAATTATATCTTAAAGTTACATCAATTGAACAACAGATACATAAAAACCCTTATGAGATACCTATCATTAAAGTTAGGTTAAGTTTACTGTTAAACCCCTTCAATTACATCTTTACTTTTGAAACTAGTTTTACATATAATGAATAAGTTAGTTTAATAAACTTACTTCATTAAACACTTGGTTAAGATTCATCATTCAAACCCTAGGAAAACGCTAAAGGTGGTATCTCTTAAACCTTATGGAGTTAAGAATTCCAAATCTATAGAATAATTTTTTTTTGTCTCACAAAACAATAGTCCCAATCAGCCAAGATATTGAAATATATAAGAAAAGGTCCTACTTGCTATTCTAATTAAAGGCTGCAGCTTACAAAACTAAGGTACACTATCCACTCAGGATTTAAATAGATATGCCTATTTTGCACTGGTGTGAAGTTTATGTATATAGTAATAGTAAACTTCATGTGGCCCAGTTCAATGTATACATTATACACAAGTGTCTTTACCCTAAAGTCTCCACTTTAATAATATAAGACTCATCATCCTTATAAAGATAAATGACGTAACAATCTTGTCTTAACAGAAAGCCCTACTCAGTTTATCTATTATGAGCTTAATTCGAGCTTTAATTTTAAGTTCTGTGTCTTCTTATATGACAACCTTATATAACCAATGACTTAATTAATATATAAGCTCTAGATCCTTGATCATTAATAAAATAGAGATTAAAAGAGACACGATGTAATGAATAATACAATTATTATTTGTTTCACAATATTGTTAATGTTTACAGAAAAAGTGCCTTACTTTTAATACATATCTCTAACAATCTCCTACTTGTCTTCAGAGTGAATGAGACATCTTTATTATTCATATGTTTTCTAGATGACCCTAAAAAACCACAGTTAAAAGATTTTTGGTGAAAGGATCCACTAGATTCTCCACTACAGGAATTTTGTATATTGTAGCATAACCTCGCTAAACGATCTCTCATAACAAGTGGTACTTGAATTTAATATGCTTCCCAATTTTATCTCTTCTAGGTACCTTAGGATTAGCCACAGACCCACTATTAACACAATAGAGTGCTATGGCTTTTTCCATTTTCGGACCTACTTCTAGTTCCTTTAGGAATTTTTGAAGCCAAACTGCTTCTTTAGCTGCTTCACAAGCAGCTACTTATTTAGCTTCCATGGTGGAGTTAGAAATACATAATTATTTTATACTTCTCCACATATATAATTGCTACTCCACCTAATGTGAAAATCGAACCTGAAGTGGATCTTCTGGAGTTAGGATCAGATTAAAAATCTAAATCTAAATCTCCTACTGTTATAAGATCATCTCTAGAGTATACAAGCATATAATCTTTCATTCTACAAAGATATTATAATACATGCTTGGTTGTCACCCAATGTCCTTTTTCTGGAGTTTGACTAGTATTTACTTACAACTCCTACATAACAGATATTCGGTCTTGTATATAGCATTGCATACATGAGACTCCCAACTATTAAAGCATATTTGATATGTTTCATGTTTTCTTCCTCTTAAGGAGTCTTGGGAGACTACTCTTAAGTAATTTTGACTCCATGTCGAAAAGGTAATAACCCTCTTTTAGAGTCTTGCATTGCAAATCGCTTCAAGACCTTCCCTATGTAGGAAACTTGAGATAATGCTAGTTTCTTGTTCTTGCGATCTCTAAAAATTTTGATGTCAAGAACAAAACTAGCTTCATCCAGATCTTTTATTTGGAACTGCTCAGCGAACCAAATATTGTAAATGTTAATATTCCTACTCCATTCCCAATTAGATAAATATATCCACATAAGGAATCATGAACATGGCTTTGTTATCTTGGATTTCTTATATACACATGGTTCATTTTTGTTTTGAAGAAAACCATATGTTTTGATTGTTTGATCAAACCTTATGCTCCAAGACCTTGATGCTGATTTAAGTCCATAAATAGACTGTTTGAGCTTGCAAATTTTTTGTTTCTGGCCCTTTTCTATGAAATCTATGGGTTTCTCCATCTAAATGGTTTCATCAAGATTTTCATTTAAAAATGCTGCTTTAACATCCATTTGTCATATCTCATAATCATAATGTTACAACCTGGAACCTCTTATACAGGAATCCTGAGATGAAGTAAATAAATAAATAAAATAAAATAGAATAAAAACCAAATAAATGTTTTAATTAAAGACATTTATACGAAAAATATACGTTTTTATATATAACTCAAAAACCAAATACAACTTAGGGTACCTAACCATAACCCAAAGACTATCTGAGATCCTCTATGTGAGCTCCAGAATACTATTGCTAGACTCTTGACCTCGAGTACTTGTGGAGAAAGGGATGAACAATATAACCTAGTAGGAATTTCTACAACTACATAATTCTATAGCATTTCATATCACAATCATGTAACAGGAAATTTTCACATCATAAACAATTATATGAGAATAACGATGGCAACCTATCTAGCCATTTTCTTATCTCGTTCACACAGTCAGATTTCACTACCATAAAATTCCACTCACAATTGTAATACATGCATCACATCATCACATCACAACATAATGGTTATATTTATCAAATTCAATCTAGTATTTTTTTTTAGATCTCGTGTACAAAACTGGGCCCATCTAAGGCCCGTTTTTAGTTGAATATCTATTCCTTGCAACTTCCTTACTTGGTTCCCAATTAGAATTCCATCGTCATTTGTTACCAATTGCACACAAATGACCCAAGCCTTTCCAGCCACAGTACTCCTAACACAAGGTGAAGTCTTGTGAGACGTAACGAGTTCATACGCACCAAATTGATGGCCTCCTTCAGGGTCTTGGTTTTAAACATCTGGATACCATTCGATATGTTGGGCTTCAAACCAACCATGAATGTTCCCACTAATGCTTTTTGGGTCCATCCTTGAACTCAATTGCCTAGCTTCCTGAACTCCCTCTGGCAATCTCATAAGGAACCAATTTGTTTGACCCTTGATAATGTTTCGTTGAAATCCTCACAATCAGTAGCTTCTTTAAATACCTCTTATGTCATCGCTTGGCCTTCCTCACAGTATCTTAGCACACCTACTGCCATCACTGGTTGGCTTCCCCTTTAACATGGAAGGATGCCAAAGACATCTTCTAGTCTTCAGTACTACTATGATATTTGAATAACTGAGCCATGCAATTGAACCACTTAGTTCGGTTGTCTCTTGTATATCTCGAAAATTCCAATTTGGCCATCCTGGACGAGAAGTTCTATCTTCCTTCACCTTTGTCTTCGTGGTGATTTCAAGAGAACCTTTCTTGCTCGTGATTATGGTGACTTGATGACTCCTTGTTGGAAGGTACAATATCTGAAAGCTTATAGAGGGATTCCTCTAAATAGTGTAACCTGTTAGCCCTGGAAAGTTCCATTCATTGCACCCCATCTTGAACAAGACCAAGTCTTGCTTCCAAGCTCTCAATTCTTTCTTTGTTGGTAGTCATTGAACCTGGCTCTGAGACCAACGATAGGTAGCAGACAATGTTAAGAAAAAAAAAAAACGAAACAATGCNCACGATAGGTAGCAGACAATGTTAAGAAAAAAAAAAAACGAAACAATGCTCCATTTGAGTGAGAAGAAACCACACTGACAATTGGATACAAATTACTTGAGTTCTACATCGTGCATCTACTTAATTTAAATAGACTAAAGCCTAACAGCTTACTACTAGTATTATAGAAATTAAAGATTCCTAATGTAACGATAATTCAATAACATAAAGTGAATAGAAAATGCAAATAGAATGTGATTCTTCCTCTAGTGACTAGTTTGACGTGTTCATGCTGTATATGGACGTTGAACCCTTATGGTCTTTTTGAAGCTTGACTAAGTCTCCCCTTGAATTGTGTCCATGAACGTTTGCCTATTGCACATGCCCTTGTCTTCATGCCATAAACTTAGGATTTCTTTTACTGGCATGCTGAGAACAACGTGGACTGGGTCTAGGTGTATCAAAAAGCCTTCAAGCAATTTCCATGGAACTTTGACTCAAAAATAGAAGTTCTTTATCAATGTATTCGTACTTATCTTAACTTAATCTTTTTTTCTTTCTTATGTTTACTGATTTTTGTTTTTGAAAATTTAGATAGGGAGGAATGTCAAACGCAGGGCGATCAGAGGAAAGCTCACAAAGGACCATGCAAAACAACTTATGTTAGGGGCTTGATGTTCTTGATGATGATAGAGGTCCTCATGAGGAAACCAATCTTGAGAAGAAACAAATTGTTGGACTTGGTCTTGTCCGCAGTGGTTAAGTTTTGGTTTCAATGTTGAAGCTAACTTGGCTAAGGATGACCTTTCAAGGTTATTCTATTTGTTCTGGAACATTAAAAAACTCGTTCATGTCCCGTTTTACTTGTTTAGATTTTAATTAGCGTTTACTCAACACTATGCTAAAATGTTTTGTATTTCTGTTTAAAAACTTGAAGGAGAAGGATATGTGTCAAATATTTTATGTTGTGGAAACTTGGATATGTTTTGGGTACGGATTGGTAGTTCACATTGTTTTTTTGGAACAATTTTGTTCAACCATGCTCTGTTTAGTTTATTCGAGAGGTGTTTGTTTTAAGATCTAAATTCTGAATATAACTTAATCCCAAATGTTAGACATTTTAGGTTTTTTTTTTAACTTAACATTTTTTACCAGATAAGAATATTTGAATAAAAAAAGTTAAAATTTTTAGTTTTTATGTGAATAAAAAGTCTGAATGGTTCTATTTCCAAAATTATCCCTGTAATATTTTCTATTATATCCAGTTTTTATGATTTATATATTTGTTAAATAAATTTACAAATATTAAAGACTATAGAGCTTTCTTTATAAAGATTAATCAATTATTTTATTTTCAGCCAGATTATTTATTTTAATAAAACTAATATTCTTTATGAAAATTAAAATTTTCATTAATATAATAATTTACAACTTAAAATTCTAAATAATATATAGTGTAATTATGAGTTTATATATATGTTTTATCAAAATGATTAATTTATTAAACAATTTGTCTTATTATATAACCAATTTAGGTTTCAGATGTTAAAATAAGAAAACAAACATTTCATTATATTTATACATTCAGACCATTTCAGACAAAAAAAAAAAAAATTGAACTCCTCATAAATTTTATATTAACTGTTGGTAATAATAATTGAATTGAAAATGTTTGTATTATATAGGTTTATAAAGACATAATGTTTGATTTGTAAAGACACATAAAGAATTATAATTGTTTATCTAAGAGTTATACCTTTGTGTAAAGTTACAATAGTTTACTAAGAGTTATATCTTTGTGTAAAGTTACAACGGTTTACTAAAAGTTATACCTTTACATAAGAGTTATACCTTTTTGTAAAGATACCTGAAGAGACATTATTTCTATAGATGACAAATGTTTGCATTTTTTGGTGGTTGTTGTTGTTATCATTACATTCTTCGTTCAATACTTGACAAAGTTACAATAAGTCAGTTTACCAGATTTCTGAATTGGTAATATAAAATTCAGAAATAACTGTTATATCCTGGGAATAGTCTCCTGTAGATCTTCAATCACCAGAAGAGGGAGAAGTACTATTTTAGGACTTATATTTTGTATACAAGCCTCCATTCCTACAAGTTAGTACTTCATTGTTGTTTATTTTATTTATTCATATATTTTTATTTATTTATATCACTGATTGTTGTATTCTAACAATCTAAAATAGTAAAGAAATGTAATCATAATTAGTTAGTACAAATAATGTCTCAAAAAATGCAAATGTTGAGTAGCCTAAAAAATTTAAAGGGCTTGACTTCAAGAGATGGCAACAGAAGATGTTGTTCTACTTGACGACTATGAATGTGATAAATATTGTCAATGAAGAAGTTTCCAAGATTGATAAAAATCTAGTAAGCAAAGAGATATTGCTAACCATTGAGACCTAGAAAAAGTCTGATTTTCTTTGCAAGAACTATGTCTTGAATCGTTTAGATTATACTTTATATGACATCTATTCATCATACAAAATTGCAAAAGAAGTCTGGGATATGCTTGAGAAAAAACACAAGATAGTAGATGTTGGTGCCAAGAGATTTGTGATTGGCAAATTTCTCAAGTATGTTATAGTCGATATCAAGACTGTTGTTAATCAAGTTGAAGAACTCCAAGTGCTTATCCATGAGTTGCATACTGAGGGATGTTCAATTAATGAACATTTTCAAGTTGATGCAATTATTGAAAATTATCACCTTCTTGGAAAGACTCTAAAATTTACT
>JANKKC010043379.1:0-11824 GCA_026225755.1 Bursera bipinnata
CCTTTTGCCGTTACTAGAATTTAAAAGCATAATTTTTTTAGTTTATCCTATAAAAATTTTTACCTTCAGATGACCGTTAGATTAAGGAGCATTAAAGTCAATCGAACGGTCATTATCGGTGAGACATCATAAAGACGTGTCAAACTGTAATTGGTAAACGAACTCAGGACTCTTGGATCGGCTGTCTCAGAACACACAGTATTCCCAACCCAAGTTAGAAGGTAAACGCCTCAAAGGTTCGAGATTGAGAGATAGTTAACTTGGTCTCTTAAGCAACCAAACATCTCAAGTAATTGATTTTCTCGTTGAATTTTTTTTTTTCCCGAGAAAGAAGAAGAAAATGAAGAGAGTCTTCGGCATCAAGAAAGACAAAGAACCTCCTCCTTCTGTCCAAGACGCCTCCGATCGGGTTCTTCCGCTCTCTCCCTCTTTCAATTTTTTTTTTTAGTGAATAGTTATTCAATTTCTTCATTTTAGAAATTCGAGTAGAAAGCATGAATAATTAATTAAAATTTTGATACATTGAGAAAAATACCAGTCCAATGATGAATAATAGTAAAATTTTGGATTGGTTAGCGAATAGTGAGATTTCAGTCTTCGACTTGTGAAAATTTATAATTAATTAGTTATTGAGAATGTTTGGTTTCTGAGATTTTGTAATTTTGTGTCGATATTGATGTATTTTTAGATTAATAAAAGAGGAGAAAATGTGGATCAGAAGATCAGAAGTTTAGATGCTGAACTGACTAGATACAAAGAGCAGATTAAAAAAACACGTCCTGGGCCTACTCAAGAGGCTATTAAAGCTCGAGCTATGAGGGTTCTCAAGCAAAAGCGAATGTGCGTGCTTTCCTCTCATGCAATTTTTTTTCCACCAATTTTACTAGTTGCAATCCTGTTATGTTTGTGCATATGGGCAATTATATCAAGTCCCTTCTGAGTTTTGGTGAAAATAGAAGCAGATTCTATTGGTTTTTTTTATCAATGACCTCTCTTGTAAGGGAACCTTACGCTGCATTTTAGGAGAGTTTCATGGGAAGCTTGTTAATAAATTTTGAAACTGGTGGAGTATAATTTTATTTAAGTCAAATTTAGAGGGGAACAATTTTATCCTAGTGCATAATATTTAATTTACTATCTCAATCCTAGTGTGTCCCGTATTTACTTTAGAGTCTAATAACTCTTTATTATCGGATTTGATTTCATTTTAAATCATGTTATATTCATTATTTGAGAGAACTCTATGATGTATCCTTTTATAGTTTATGACATTTCACCAAATAATGCTGCGTGCCAGGCAATATTGACTGCATTTTGTCTTTTGATTAACGTTTTTTAGATGATTATAAAGTGGTACCATTGCAATATGAGAACTTTATACTTTAGGAAATGAAGTCCTAAAACTACCATTATCAGTTTGTGAACTTACTTTCCTTCATTATTCTGAAAATTTGACTTTAGTGTGACTTTGTGTAAATATTATCATAAATGTAGTAGTTGTTAACTTTCTAGTTATGTATTATACTGGAAGAAATAACATTTTAAAGATTTACATTTGTTTTCAGAATATCCTAAGTTGTATGGTATGTATGAGATAGATATTGATCATAAGTTTGTTGTATGAAATTAGTCATTTCCAGTACCAGAATTTTGGAGGAAAGAGAAAAGCAACCATCAGGATCGATGCTTCTTAAATTTTAAACTAGATTTATTAGCCATATCTGTGTTATAGCGGGACCCATAAGGGTTTTGGTCTGTTGCAAGGAATATATTTCACTGAAGTGTTGACATTAGAAGTTACTACATAAATGTTGTGTTTGCTGTTTGTGCCACCATCTTACATACAGTCCAATATGGTTCTGTACAGGTATGAAGGACAGCGTGACATGCTCTACAATCAAACCTTCAATCTGGATCAAGTTGCATTTGCTTCTGAGGGTATTAAAGATGCTCAACAAACAGTATGTCCTTAAGAATTTTCAATTCTATTTCCTTTGTAAGCCCTTTTATTTATATTTATGCCACCGAAGAATCCTTGTTAGGTCATCCTGTTTTGTTTGCCCTAACCCAAAAGTTCCTGGTTAGATGTCATGCAGTTAGATAGGATTGTTAAATAGTACGGTAATTGATCAGTGGGCTTGGGCTTGAAATTTGTTGAACTTTAATTTTGTCTGATTACCCAAATTAATACAACAGGAAAATTTTTGCCACTTAAATTGGACACTCCAAAGCAATTCTATCCTATATGGACTTTTACAATAATAACATCCATAATTAATTGCAGGAAAGAGTCCAATTTCTGGTCTTATGTAAGCATCACTCAGCGAACTGAATGCCCTTTACTTTTTTTAAAGACCTTGGTTACATTGTTCCACCATCATTTTGATTTCAGACTTTTAGTTTTCTTAATAACATGGCTAGATAAATAATCTCTCATAAGTAAGTGACAAGTTTAATTTACATAACTGTTAAAGATTCCTTAGTGTTATGTCAAGTATGATTGTATTAGGGCCATTCATATTTACCTTGAATATTTGTTTGTCTTGGTAGCGTCCAAAGGGGCTTTGTTCAGGGAAGTCCAGACCGAGCTTTATGTGTACCCTGATTGGAACCTGCTGCCTATCTCATGAGAGGTAGGGGTGAACCATTTGTCGTGGGGAGGAATTCTTTATGAAATATGTGGTTAATTTATGTTCTAGATTCTCTTATGCTCTTGAGTATGTGTCTAGGAGATGGATGTCCTTCAGGCACTTCGGGCAAACTTATGGCATATATTAGTTATCACCTTCTCTGTTACAGGACTCAATTGAATTTTTTGTTGTTTTGCCCTTCCAGATGTCAGCTTTGAAAAGTGCCAACAAGGAGTTGAAAGGAATGATGAAGACCGTGAAGATTCAAGACATAGATGTCTGTAATTTTTTGAAGTTTGCTTATTCCTCCTCTTTGAAAATGACCTTATGGAGAATTTGTAGTGCTGAACTGTAAATTTCTCTTATCTGTATAGAATTTGCAAGATGAGATGATGGACCTGATGGATGTGAGTAATGAAATTCAAGAAACCCTTGGTAGAAGCTATAATGTGCCTGATGACATTGATGAGGAAGAACTCATGGGTGGTAAGTTTAGATACTTTCTAAACGTTTACATGCTGGTGCAAACATTATACAGTGATTGTCAGAAATGATAGAGATTCTTTGCTATTATCATTTTAAATTTGGTAAAAGTAAATAGTTTGAAAGTTCCATCTAAGATTACCTGATAGTGAAACATAGGTAAGTTGTGAATAACAGCTATCACTGTATTTACGATTTTCTGTTCTTTTAGGAAATAGAACTGGTGACAACCTTCTTCATGCCACGTTGCACCAAGTTCATCATAGTGTAGAAAGGGAGCAAATAGTTTTTGCATTTGCATACGCATAAACTTTCCTATGTGATTTTTTTGATACACAGAACTTGATGCATTGGAAGCAGACATGGGAATGGAAGGTGAAGCTGGAGTGCCCTCTTACCTCCAACCTGAGCAGGAGTCTGATCTGGATTCGGAGCTGAACTTGCCTGCGGCACCTATCGGACATGCAGCTACCCCAGCTGGCAGAAACAATACACATGTAATGTGGAATCTGATATTATCTTTTCAGTCAAATTGTTTATTAATGTTCAGAAAACAGACTGGACATATCACCTCACATATCTTCTGTACTTTAATGCTTGACAGGCCGAGGATGAGCTGGGTTTACCTGCTGTCCCTCGGGCATCCATCCGTGATTAGGGGTTTTTACTTGCCATCTGTGCACATATTCACGTTGGGTAACTGGGCGGAGTGGACATTGTAAACAGATTGTGCAGAATCTACTCTGATGCAGTGATTTGATTGATACTAGAGGCTTGACGATCTTCCATTAATAGTGGGGGTTTTATAATAAGCGCCATGGCAGACATGCTTTTGTAAGGAAAAGTGTTAAACAGAAAAACGAAAAACCAAAGGGAGATAAAACTGCGTGTTAATGGGGGACAAAGACGGGCTGTACTAGTAGTGTTTCTTTGTGTTGTCTGTGCAGGCATAAAATTGTTTTGCCCCAATTGTTAAGTGGAAACAACCTTTGTTATTCCTTTCTTTCAAATTTTATAAATTTTTTGGATGTGTTAAGTTACATGTTTTAAGGTGTGGGTGTGGGTGTATATTAAATTATTTATTAATTTATTACTGTCTTTTTTATTAGTTCATGGAAGTGCTATATTACTAGTAACGTTGTGGGCATTAAGTCATTATATTAGAATATTGAATAATGTACTGTGTTCTTTGATTCTAACTCGATAGTTGAGCTCTATGTGTCCTATCAGAAATATTTTGGAGAAGTACAGAATTTTCTCCTTTGGACAACCACGATAGAGAGAAATTGCCAATTCACCAATAATCTCCACAAGAGCAAGTTCCATTTTTAAAATGGTGGAAACGTTTCCTATCTCTTACAACAATTTCTCTTTGATAGATCACTGAAATGAACTTAGTATATGTATGACAATCACTACACATCCTAAGGTTCCTAGCTATTCTTATGGGAGAACCTTGAGATGTATGGATGAGTGCAAAAGCAATTGCTAACTTCTGGCTGTGCCCTTTCAATCTGTGTCTCTTCTCTTCTTCGTCTACATCAAGCAACACCTGCGATGTATCTGGAGAATACCCTTCAAATTTCAGCTGCCATTCCATCTGGTGAATCATTTCGTAGATTCTGCTATTACATTCAGGATGTGATCTGTCTTGTGAAACAAACTTGTTCACCTTTCTATCCACCTCAACCAAGCTAAATCCAGGCGTTTGGTTCAAGCCTTTACTTGCCATTTCCATCCGAGTTCTAGCCACATCGTTCCATCTTTGAGCTTGTGCATACATATTTGATAGCATAACATAGTCACTAGGATTAGAGGAGTTTAACTGGAAGAGATTTGTAGCAGCAATTTCTCCTATTTCCAAGTCATGATGTACCTTGCAAGCACTTAGAAGGCTTCGCCACACCACATCATTAGGCTCAACGGGCATGCTCTTGATGAGCTCCAAAGCTTCACTGAGCATCCCAGCTCGACCCATGAGATCAACCATGCAACCGTAATGCTTAATTGTAGGTACTATTCCATGTTCTACTATCATTCTGTCAAAGCATTGGAGGCCTTCATTGACAAGACCAGCATGACTACAAGCACTCAAGACGCCCACATAGACAACATCATCTGGTTCCAAGCCTTCCTGGAGCATTTCTGAGAAAACTCTGAGAGCTTCCTTGCCCTGTCCATGCATAGCAAGCCCTGAAATCATCACACTGTAGGACAATTGGTTCTTCCTAGCCATCATTTGAAACAAGCACAATCCCTTCTCTAAACAACCACATTTTAGATACATGTCCATCAAGGAAGTTTGTACAATGACATTGAGTTCACTAATGTTCCTCATTAAGAACCCATGAGTGCACCTTCCCAGATCAAGAGCACCCAAATGATTACAAGCAGAGAGCAGGCTGACTAATGTGCTTTCTTCAGGTCTCCAGCGTCCAGCACTAATCATATCCCTAAAAAGCATCAAGCATTCATACCACAAGCCAATGCTAGCATGTGCTGCAATAATAGCACTCCAAGAAGCAACACTCCTTTGATCCATTTTTTCAAAAATAGCAGAAGATGGCTCCACCTCCTCACACTTGCCATACATGTTGATTAAGGCATTCTGTATGAATAAGTCTCCTTCAAATCCAAGCTTAAATACATGGCCGTGAATCTGCATTCCTTCTTCTAGTGCCCTTAGCCGAGCACATGCCTTTAAGAGAGCTGGATATGTGAAATTATCGGGTTCAACTTCACTCTCCAGCATCTCATAATAGAGAAACAAAGCTTCCTCAAACTTCATATCCTTGACAAGTCCTCTAATCAAAGTATTCGACTCAAAAGTACCCGGCTCCTCAATTTGCCTAAAAATTGAGCATGCATAGTCCATGCTGCCCCATTCTGAGAGTGCACAAGTGGTCACCAGATTGCCTGCACAAAAGGGGTTCAAAAAGAAACCCCACTTGAGGACTTGGACATGAACCTGGTTAAATTCTTCCATGCTCTTACATGTCTTTAAGAGGGATAAACATTCTTGCTCCTTTAATCTTAAATTGTCTTCTAGGCTTTTCGGTGGATCTTCAGGTGGTGTGAACGAAAAGCATTTGTAAAGGACCGACGTCCCAATCATCCTGTCATCCACACCATGATATGTCAATCAAGACTTGCTAATCCTAAACAAACCACAACTACACATGAAGTAATAACAAGACAACCATCTTCTTATTTGGCATAGCCATCTGAAACAATAAAAGGGCCAAAAGAGCAAGCTTGATGGTGTATTCAAAGGAGATGAGAATTCATGGGAAAATGCACCATGAGGAGGATTTGCAACAGTTGTTTCTACAGTCGAGAGAGTTGGCTGATTAAAGGGTTTGAATAGCATCCATGAGATTTAAGAAAGGAATTGTAGCCAGCCAGAGTGTCACATTACGGGACAAGTAGATAGCGGATAGGATAATGTTTGGGCCCAGCAGATTCCTCCTTCGAGTTTCAGAAGCTCTCTTTGTTTGCCATGTCAGTTCCTAGCCCATTCATATGTAAGAAAAGCTAGCTTCGTTTGCTATCTCAACAGCTGGCATTTCTTTCGGAAATTGCATAAATAATCCCTTCAAAAACCAAATATAAAAAAATGATCCCCAACTCAAAAGAACCAAATAGAACGGAAATTTTGCAGTACCTTTTTTTTTTTTTTAAATTTTTTCCTGCATAAAAGTTTTTCACAGTTTTNTACCTTTTTTTTTTTTTTTAAATTTTTTCCTGCATAAAAGTTTTTCACAGTTTTCTTTTTTTTTTTTTAGCAACAATTTCTTCAAAGTTTTTTGTGAACATTGACAAATTTCTTTTTGACGTCCCATAATATATCCTCATATTTATCTAACCCTCCAAACTTCAGCCCACACAGTTACAATGGCACGAGTGAGCAGGAAAATGTTTTTTTTGTAACTTATGCTTTTGGCACTGCAATCAATGAGTCTACTGCAGAGTGCAGAGCCCATGTGTTAATAACCAGATTGTAAACACCAGTAAGCGACATGCTCAATTGCGCAAATTCCTTAACATTCTACAGAAGATTGATGTCTACGTTAGCTTCACTAAGGCCATACACGCTTTATGACAGCTATACTGTTGCTGTCAAATTTTTCTCTCACTGGGGCAAATTTACGCTACCGCTAGTCACTTAGCAAATCCCTTCTACAGAAACAGAAATACATAACTGAGAAGCATTCTGACAAACAAGAAATTTATAAAATGACCGGGCACGTCTACCAATTAGATATATTGTAGACTGAACATCCATGCATTTTCAACCAACTCTTGAATTCATACAGGAGAAGGACTAGAAAAGAGTCAAATACGTGATAAGGCTCATTCAATCTAAATACAGATACCATGGTAAGAAGTTTGGATTTTGTAAAGGCTGATTTATTAACAGCTACAACGATAATTGAAGTACGTTAGAGGAAGAACACCTTTTTAAAGCGTCTTTGCTGTGAAAACCCTTGATACAATGCGACCATGCTTAAGAATATCAAGTGAAACTGTACTTTTTCTGTAGAGTTTCCTTGAATCTCAAATGCATCTATTCTGCTATATGTATCGACCCAAGACCAAATGTAAAGTAACAATGATGCCACTTAAAACTACAAAGTAACAATTAGATACTACAATGTCAAATGCAGCGAGACATTTACAATTTAGCAACTGGAGTAAAGTTTAGACATGAGGCTGCTTTGGTTGGATTTCTTTTTGCAGAACATGCATGTGGAGAAATGGTCCTGTCTTGTCAAACTGCATCAAAAACCATGGTTAGGTAGTCTTCTGGTATCAATGAAGATTAAGTTTAGCCATATCTAACATTGGCCAAGTAAACTCTGATCTTGTTGCTTCAACAGGGGAACGAGACCTAAAATGTGATTTGACCTTGCTAATTGGGGATGATGCCAAACCAATTTTCAATCTCTCAGCTTCCTTCTTCAGAGACTGATATTGACCTGCAACAAATGCATGGCCATAATTGTTTAAAAAGAAAAATAATATCTTTCCCCAAATCTACCCAAGGAAAAAAAATGATAAAAAAAAGTCTTTCAAAACAAGAAGCTAGTATGAGAATGAAAAAAAAAAAAAGGCAGGTTCTTAAATCTGACCACAATATCTTTTGTGGGGTTACTAAAGAGAAATGAAATTTGACAACAGAGAATAAAATAATTTCTGACATTTATTCATAAGTAGATGAGACTATCAAGAAGAAACCCCACAGATAGCTCAAGTACAAGTTCAAGAATTCTCATTATAGGGTGAAAGAGTTACAGTAGGAAAGCGCCAGTGGGAAGCCTAACCTTGCAGTCCCAATATTCAATAAACCAAGTCAGTTAAGCTATCTCAGCATTAAGGAAGGACAAGTAAATGCCACTCATCTACCTATTGCAATGCTAAGTCGATACACTTGTTAAATGTATAACAAACARTTATCTTCTTATTTAAGAAAGCAAGGGCTTGTCTCAAAACTTTCTTGCAGAGATAATGGCTAAATATATGCTAAATTGCTTGCTCCAGTCGTATTATCTTGAACGACTATTGCCAACGATTAAAATTATTGACTAGATTTTCAAGTTTTGAAATTAATGTAGATGTAATGTATTCGTAAACAAAGCTACTGTCTCCTCAGGGTATTTTAAATATGCGAGCCTTTAGTAACACACTTCATGAAAGTTCAACCAGAAAATTTCTTAAGCGTACTAAATGATTGATGGCTTTTACTTATGACGCTGCCACATGTAAAATATAAAAACAGGTGAAGAAACATCAGATTGATTGCAGGAGTCAACACTTACTTTTAGAACCCACAAGAACCAAAAAGATAATAACAAACTTACCCTCCGTAATCAATTTTTCTTGCTGTAGTCTGGCCACCTGCTGCTTTAATTTTCTGTTTTCTAAGGACAAAGAAACATGTTGCTGAAGAAGTGAAGCAACTCTAACTGCCAATTCTGACTGTATAGTCTGAGGAAAAAGATCAAACCCACAAAATTTTTACTTGTATCAAGTAAATTCTCTCTCAACAAGAGATTGCAGCAGAATATTTTTCTTTAGGTAGGAAACTAGAGACATCTATTACTTTGTGTAAAAAGGAGTTACATCTACAATATGGACCATGTGTCCACAAGTGCAGATACTAAAAAAAGATAGAAGCAAAATCAACAGTAAGGAATGAGATAGTGTCCATTGGCCAATTGGTTGATAAAATTGTGCTCAACACTGACATCACATACATAAATATGAAGAAACTTGAAATAGATATGAAATATGGGCAGAGTCCAAAAAATTTAGAATTGTTTGATCCCTCAGTATGAAGGCAGGCACTTTATGCTATTGCTCACAAAGATGAATACTCAAACATGTTCTGCAGAGTTGCATGAATTACTTTTAGAATCATACCGATAACTTAAGGTTTATCATGCTAATAATTAGCAAGTTATAGTCCACCATCCCCATAATGACAGGTCTTTCATCACATATTCAGAAAAAATATTGCACAAGAATCTCATTAGATCTGTCAAGAAAAGTTACCTGAAAAATATTAACAGTTCTTTCCAGTTCAGCAATATACTGGAGCTTACGAACCCTTGATCGTTGCCCAGAGTTTCTGTGAAACAGTATGGTCATCAAAATATGTCATCCAATTTCCATCATATTTGGCTCAAAGTTTGCAACTAAGCAAAAACATATGTAAATATCACGTATCATGCAAGAAATGCTTAATTTCTAGTCTTGATGTAAAAGGATAATGCAAGTATGCTAAATATGGAAATCCAATTATGTCGCAAGATGACATATATTTATTCTTAGCTTCAATCACTAATTTTTGCAAGCATGTCCCAAAATGTAAAAAACATTTTTAGCTTCATTCTTTCCCAGCCAACACAATGAAGAGTGAAAAGACAATAACAAAGGCAAAGTTGATATTGCGCTATTCAAAACCAAAAATAGTAGTTGAACATATAAGCCAAGTTGATGAAGCAAAATCATACACCAAGTCTGGCAATATTTCAGGGAAAATTAGAGAGATAAACTGCAAGTATTAGGAAATTGAAACTATCCCCTCAAATCCATATATATATATATATACACTTTATCCTTAAAAAACAGATCATATGCACCTAAAGAAGGCAATTGTCACCAGCTTTAAAAGGGCAGGTCAGTTAAAGAAACATGGTCCAAAATTTGTTAGCAGGAGATATCAATAGCAGTTTTTATTATATGAAAGTTTTGCTAGTAAATAAATTTGACAAGTAAACAGAGAATTTCAGATCCAAACCTTTTTGACATCTTTGTTTCAGCATTGGGCTCACCAATTGAAGTACAAACATCCCCTTTCAAATCAGAGTGATTAATCCCATAAATGCAAAGAGTCTCATCCACATACTGCAAAGGGTTCTCAGAAACACAATCTGATAATGCTGAGACTATGGCATTGTCCGAGAAGGTTAAATTATCTCTTTTCCTAGGGGAATTGGGACCGTAAATACAAGCTGACTCCAATCCACTACAGGTTTCATTCCTAACTGAGTTCTCATCATCATTTTGAGGATTCAAACTCGAAGAGGAATCCACAACATCATCAAAGAGGGTGACTGAATCACTAGCTGACCGCCGATGGATAATTCCCACAGGATTCACACCAGGATCACTTAACAAATCATCCAGCCATGCTGGCTGATCCTCTAGAATGGAACTTTGGGAGAAAGATTTATGGTGCTGTGGGTATGACTGTGTTCGTTGGATCGGCGAGATTGGTTCACAGATTGAGCGAGAAACAGGTTTCTTTTGAAATGGGCATCGAGGTGGTAGGTGAGCTTGCCTTGACATGATGATCTAAAGTGGTGTGCTAGAGCCTCCTACTGATGTTCATTCAAAAGCTTTTATGGTAAGTCTTATAACCTTACAGAAAAGAAAAAAACATAGCATGTTCTTCTCTTTACTTGCTTAGTGTCATTCTGCCGCCAGCAAACCTACCTCATTGTGGTTAGAAAACTTCACAATAAGAAAATTTTTTAAACATTTGGCAAAAATTGAAAAAACATTAAAATAAACTATGCTGAAGAATAAAATCCTACAGTATTTAAAATTTTTTCAAAATAAATTTTTTAAGCAGGATCAGAAAAACTCTAAACCTTTCTGCAACACATTCAATATAAATAACCAAAATCCCCATAAAATTTTCTTATAACTAAAAAACAAAGGTAAGAAAAGTAACCATATATAAGTCACATAATACAGAAGGAAGCTTCTGTAGAAGCTGGACCGAGACTAAAACGCTTTTATGGTTTTTTGTTTCCCTCACACGATATTGTACATAAAGGATTTTTTCTTTTCATTTTTATTCACTTCTAGCTTTATCAAAATCAAGAAATCTGGAGAAAAATTCGGATTTCATTTTCCTGGAAACCAAAACACCGTGAATCACGAGACTCAAAGATGCAATTTTATTTCACTTTCGCTCCCTTTCTAGGCAAGGAAACAGGTTATAAACAAACAAATCTGCAACACTACGTCAACCCAAAACCCCTTTTAGACTAAACTGGCTGCTTATTACAAGAGGAAGAAGCTACATTCACCATTTAATAGGAAAATCGAAACACGTAAAACCAAAATTTAAAAAAATGCATAATTAATGCAACAGTGACGCTTAACAATAAGGTTTACAATACTATTTTTTTTTTAAA
>JANKKC010043380.1:0-11830 GCA_026225755.1 Bursera bipinnata
TGCTTCTTACACTAACTTGGAGTGCATTCTTTCATTGTCAAATGTTTTGGAAATTTGGCAATCTCCTGTCAGTAACATCTGAAAATTTACGTGGCTTTTAGAAGCATAGAAATCCACATAAAAAAACAAGAAGCAATTGGATGGTTAAGATAACTAAAGAGGTAAGGTACCTATCCAGCTTGATGAAGAAAACATGAAATCATGAAGTCGAACAAGCTTTTCTCTACTTTGGACTAGAATCGAAGAGACCCAGCTGCTCAACCAGCATATCTGCATCTTGCTCTTGTTCACCTTCGCCTCCTAGTATCTCTTCATCAATATCCACATTCAAGAAATCTTCCCAGAATCCCTCAGCAATTGCATAATAATCTTTGCTTCCAAGCGGCTCCTCTCCTTTCTCTATATATTCTTTATCTGAGGTAACATTTTGGCTTTCAGTTACTCCTTGCATGTCCATAGAAAGTATGCCCAGTTCTGACACTTCAAAATCAGAAATGTCACCATATTCTTCAGGTTCGATCTTGACAAAAGGCACTCCACCCTCTCCTTGGCCTAATTCACCAACTTCAACATTACTAGGCCCTTGATCAATATGCCGCCTTTTCTTTCTGGTAATCAGTTCTTCGAATTCTTTTCTTCTATCTTTTTGTTGGACTAACTGCTGTACAAAGTTTGGATTCTGCATAGCTCTTGCCAAGAAATTCATCATGTGCTGCTGTTTCATCTCCGTCTTTCTTAGTCTTTGCTCCATAACTTGAAGATACTCTCTTGTATTCTGCTGTGATTGTCTAAGCTTCACCAATTCCCCCATCAAAACCTGCTTGTCACGCCTTAACCTATCAACTTCACCGTCTAGTCCAAACCTTCCCAATTCAACACAAGAGTCAAGAGCTTGCTGTGAAGCCTGAGTTTGAAGTGTCCTTCTTCGTCTAATGTTCTTTAGAAGATGTCTTTGTCCTCTCAAAAACCCTTCATTTGCAAACTCCCATTTATCAGGATCAACCTTCCGGAAGCCCTACATGAACCACATTCTTTGTGCATGATCAAATTCATATTTGAGCTCATGATTGTAATATATATCAAGCTCTCAATGGTTAAGAAACTACAACAAGAGCAACATAGATCTATAACAAATCCACGTACATATGTAGCAATTCTCAATATCAAATATAATACTAATGTGGCATCATCTTACAAAAGCGATCCAATAATAGTTTTCCTTGCATAATTTATATTATGATCTCAGCACTTGCCATTTTCAAACCCATTAAAAAAACCAGATGTCAACATTAAGTAACTCATAATGGGAAGGAAAAGAGGACCAATCAAATCTCTCGAAAAAGAAGAAAACCTAGTACCCAAAAAGAAAGAAAATATGAACAAAAGCATCCAAGTTCTAATCCCTCACGAAAATGAATATTGACAAAAACAAAGCACAAGCTCTTCACTTTCTTTGATTCCTAATCGGTTTCAGATTCGTTAAGAGAATTTCGAAGTGAAAAGCATATGAAAAGAACACTTACATAAGTGTTGAGCTGTCTAACAAAGCTTGAGAAATTGTTATGCTTGAAGTATCTGGGAAGAAGAGTGATGGAAAAGGTCTGAGGATCCCATACAACAAAGCTGTTGTTGCCGCTACTCCAAGAAATTATATGATTTGTATTAGAATCCTCAACAATATCATAGGTTTTGGTGAGAAATGGAGGAGGACCTGCATCGTGAAGTCCCTCCATTGGTTGAGGAGCAGCCGCAGAAGCCATGCGAGAATAAGATGATGATGAACTTGGTCTTGTTGAAAACTCCTCACCACCTCTACCTTGTGGATTCATGAAAAAAAAAAAAACCCTAACAAAAAAATCTTTTTTTTTTTTTGGGTTTTGTTTCACTTTTCTATGTATGTGTATATATCCTAGCCTGGTTGGAAAACTGCAGCANAAAAAAAAAAAAACCCTAACAAAAAAATCTTTTTTTTTTTTGGGTTTTGTTTCACTTTTCTATGTATGTGTATATATCCTAGCCTGGTTGGAAAACTGCAGCAGGCTTAAATCAGAACAATGAAAATGCAGTTGAATATGAATACTAGTTGATGATAAAGGCTTTAGTGGGTTGTTGAAATGTGAAAAAAGATAGAAGCTGGAGATGAAAGATTAATGGAGGAGAGAAAAAGGTCAAAGGGGAAGACTGAAAAGCTTGAAAAAATAGGTAAGAAATGAGAAAGGGGAGAGAGATGAGAGCTGGTTATAAGTAATTTACACAAGAATAGTTCGAGAGAGAATTGCTATTTAAAAAGAAATAAAAATTGATTTATTTTATGTGTGTTTTGGCTGGGCATGATTAGATAGACAGCGAATAATGAAAAGTAACCAAAATGGCAATCGGATATTTTTCTCCCCCTCCAATGCTTTCTCCTTTGGGAAGTCATTGGCCGCCGCTTTTGTCTTGTTTTGTCATGCCAAGGACAGTACCCAAGATCATACCACATCATGTCCAATTAATGTTATTATTCTTATACATTATCTTATATTTTTCAATTTCAAATAACTCTATCATCCTATATAATTATTTTTTTTAATTTAATCAACTTATTAAGTGTCTATTAATACCCGTTAAGAAAAAAATTAAAAAATTTAAATATCATAATCATCAAGAATAATAAACCGATAAATAACTTTTTTTTTTCTTGAATTCTAGATATTAACATTGGTAATAACTAATATTTGATAACAAAAAATATGTATTAATCTATCGATTTATCAAACAAGAGATAACATTACCGACCCTGCAAATT
The DNA here is from genome assembly GCA_026225755.1 of Bursera bipinnata. Classification (NCBI taxonomy): domain Eukaryota; kingdom Viridiplantae; phylum Streptophyta; class Magnoliopsida; order Sapindales; family Burseraceae; genus Bursera; species Bursera bipinnata. Next base: position 2,789 of record JANKKC010043380.1, read on the forward strand.
AATTTGATTTAAAATCATAAGCCAATGTAACTGCTTTCTTTCGTGGAGTAGCTGAAACCCCGATGTTTGTTGGGTGGGAGGAGGAGCTAGAGATCGTCTCATAAATATCTTGGCAAATTAATATTATTTTATGCAATAATCAAATGAACTGATAGATAGGCAGATATTATTATAATAAGAAGAGGTGTGATGTTACGTCATGATGGGGGTTTAGAGTCCAGAACGTATTTTTTTAATGTTGATACGCAGAGTAAAATTCTGTAAAATCTCAGTATTTTAATTGGCGTCGATTCTAATCAACTTTTGTTAATTGTCGGTAAGCTGAGGCTGCTAGTGTGTCCATTTCTTATTGGTTTCTGGGTTTGGGCAATGCTGCTTTCTGATATGCTGGAGGGATGTTGAGTGCATTCTCATTCACATAATCACATGTTTTCCTAAGATGTTGCCATTACGATGAGCTAATGTGATTGAGGAGACTTTTGTGGCAAAAAATCAACCCATTTAAGATATGAAATTTCATTATAAATTCGTGATTTTGTGAAACAGATATCTACACCCATTCATTTTGAAATACTCTTTGAGCTACATGATTTTAGATGGTTAGAAAATAAAAAATCTTCTTTAAAAAATAGAATTAGTACATTTTGGGCCAACCCAGTCATGAAAAAGGCCGAAAAGCAATAAGCTTGCCACGGGTTTTTTTAGATTTTATATTCAAACCTTTTGGTCCTCAACAAGGACACGTCCAACCCATGGGATGTTGTTGATTCCTCCTCCTCCTTTTTTTTTTTTTTTCCTTTTTTTAATTAAGTTGAATTTTTATCTTAAAAAAATATATTTTTTAGTAATAATCAATCACTATCCTTATCTTTTGCTTAAATTTCACTCATATAAGACTTTTACCTTTTTTTTTTTTTTTCTATCATTCATAAGTTTTCAAAAAATCTCTTCTAAAGTCCTACCGTTATATTTTTCGTTAGTTAATAACAGATGAAAAAGAAAATTAGTATTTGTTAGCTGTCTTTTTATATTTTTAAATAAAAAAAATTAGAACGCCTTTGTAATTAGGTATTATTATACTATCCCCAATAGATTTCATTAATCCTTACAAAACCCTCTACTAATGTTGGAGAAGTTTCTACCAATCATGAGAATTAATCGATTCTTTAATAAACTCAGGAGTGGTAAATATTATTTAGAATAGAAATAAACTTGATATTTCAATTGAAATATATTAATAAGAGGTTTTGTGATAATTAATATTAAACTTGGGGGTGGTGTTGTAATAATGTAGAATCACCAGGGGCCCAAATTTTTTTCTAAATGACTATGTTATAAAACATTAATAATTTATTAAATTATGAATAAATATATAAATATAAAAATAAATAAAAATCATAAAGAAATAAGTTTTGAAAAATAATATTGTTAATAAAATATTATATAATAAGTAAAAAAAAATTCATTCACCAAATCTAAATATGAATAAAACACCATTTGTATGTTGTAGCTCTTAGTTGAATTGTTGATATTTATTTCAAGAGTAATTTAGTTATTTAACTCAATTTTATCTTTTAAAAATTAGCATTCTTTTTATATTTGTTAGTAGGGGTAAAATGATAAAATTGTTAAAATATGAAAGTAAAAAATATTGACTAACAAAAACTATAACCGAAAAACTTGAGAAGAGATTTTTTAAAAACTTAAGGATGGTGAAAAAGAAAAGGGTAAAAGTCTATATGAGTAAAATTTTGAATAATTATCATTGACCACCCCTATCTTTTTCATTTTTTCACTCATATCGAATTTTTACTCTTTTTATCTTCTCTCATCCTTAAGTTTTGAAAAAAAAAAATTTCTCAAGCCTTCTAATTAAAAATTTAATTACATATATTAACCTTCATATTTCAATAAATTTATCATTTTATCCTTATTAACACATATAAAAAAATGAATTAATTTCTAAGGGACAATATTAAATTAAATGATTAAATTATCTTTAATACAGATTAAAATTACTTTTTATTGATAATATTAATATATATTGATATTTATTTTAACAGTAATTTGATCATTTAACTTAATATTGTCTTTGAAAAATTAGTTATTTTTTTATATATGTTAGTAAAGATAAAATGATAATTTTATTGAAATATAAAAGTTAATAAATATTAATTAACAAAATTTTTAATTAGATTTTTTTTAAAATTTAAAAATAAGAGAAGATAAAAAAGTTAAAAATTTTGTACCGAGTTAAAAAAAAAGTAGAGACGATAAGTATAATTACTTTTCCTTTTTTTTGTTTGCACTTTGTTCACAATTTCTGACTAAAGAAAAAAAAAAAGCGTCATCTAAAATGGTGGCGGCAAAAGAAAAAAGCTCATCTCGCGCAGCAAAAGCAAGGGTCTCTATTTCACCGTTGTTCACCATGTTGCATATGAAATGATAAGCAGATCATCAGAGGACAAGAGTAGACATCAGAACATACAAACATGTCGTGACAGCATAGCCTGGGATTGCTCACCAATGTTCGGATTAAAATAATAGTTTAATGGGCTGCTACCGGTGGGTGATCTGTGTAGAACAATCACCTAGAACAATATTAATACCCGACGCACCCAAATCCGAGGAGAAATTTTCCGTGTTACAAAGAGCAAAAGTAGGCAGTCTGCTTTCAGATCTACTATTTATTTTCGCCCAATATTATATAACTTTTTGGAAACTAATAATTGCCTTAAAGATCTTCAATCCAGAATGAGATATGCTTTTGTCAATTAATGCAAGATGAAGCTTACTAGGAACAATCAGGAAGCTCAGCCACAGTGAAGAATGGCGGAAACTGGAAGTACCCAGAACTCATATAAAATAATGAGCTTATATAAATTCTGTCTGGCCTTTACCCAGATAAAGGAATTTCAATATCCCTACAATAACAAAAAGCAGTTTAACGCCATACTCTCAATCATATTGAGAGCTTGAAACCAATATGATTTTAGCCACACACAACTCATAAAACTTATTTCAAGAATATGTCAACATGTTTAACAAATATTTTTTGCTCTGCATCCAACGTTTATCGACTTTGAATACACTATAACTGCAAATACGACTGATATATGAGGAGAATGTGACAATAAACTCGCAAGTGGAAACAGAAACAGAAAGGCACTCGGCACGTCATCAGCCAGATGTATACAATACAACTATAATATAAGATGACATCCATACATGTAAACTGATAGCATCAAGTTTATACCGGTTATATTATATCCCAGCATAAGCATATGGTACAAAAGCATTACAAACCATACAGGTCAACTAAGGGTGCCACACAAGCATCGATAGAACATACATGAATAGAGCCTTTATTCGCCAGTAGAATTATTTTTACTATTATCTAGACGAAGCTATGCTGTAGCATCAATAGGACAGTCTCCACCTTCTTTCTGCAGGAAAGCTTGAATGTATTCCTTCCTGCAATATGACTCCAATTGTCAGACTAAACCAACCTCAAGACACTCTAATGGCCATATGTAAACCCAAAAAATAACAAGTCCATGATAAAAATCCAAGAAGAACCATACCTTGCAGGTAGATGATCATGGGGTCGATTGAAAGGGGTCCAAACAGGATCACCCACAAACAGACGCATCGCCTGCACATAAATGTGTGTGTAAGAAACATCTCTTTGTACCATGTTGTGTTCTCAGAGAATAGAGCTTAAAGAAGAATACAGTCAACAAACAGGCATTAATGTCTGTGGCTGTGGCACATATGTCCACATCAATTGCACAGCCAGTTGTTACTGAATAAGTAAAAATTTTCATACATGACTGGCAGACTCAAAGATCCAATAAGAATCAAACACAAACATGACTTCACCATAGAAATTACTGTACCAATTCATGTACAAGTCTTCACAAAATAACAATTAATTCTCTACAACGCAAGAAACCTTGAAAGGTGAAGAACTGGTAGAAACAGAAGGGCAATTTCTCTAAAATCTACCACTAAACAACAAAGCAAGTGATGGCCATTGAATTATCCATTCAACTTGAAAAGATATCCCCAAAGCAAGTCTTAACAGAGATAGCAACTTTTACCAACCCTACATCTCCGATTAAGGTCTTTCATTATGGAATCATCAAGACAAGTATAAACTTCCATCACCACATTTATTAAGACAAAACTACAATTTCATAAGAGATAATAATTTTTCATTTTAGGTGGCTGGCAGACTGATACTGTGGTCAACTGCTGTTATGAGTCAAAAGGCAATAAGCTACAAACTAAGTTGGCATATGCATGTACAACATCAATACCTTAATATAGTTGTCCGAGTCCAATGTAAATCGATGATAACATCCAGCAGGTAAAACAATCATTCCTCCTTTCTTTACCCATACACGAATCCATTTATCATTATGGTCCCTGATGTCAAAGTAGCCTTCAACAGAAACAAACAACTAAGAACTTGAATTATTAGGAAAGTAATGTCTGCAAACCAAATACAATACTAATCATACCACTTCCTGCCACACAGTAGCGTATCTCCTCATCAGTGTGAAGATGCTCTTCAAAGAAATTTTTGATCTTCTCTTCATAATTTGGCAGCTTTTCTGGGCAAACCTCACAAAAGTCCTGAAGAAAGGCTTATCTAGTTAAACTTTCTGTTCAGTAGCAGACTCATCAGAGTGCACATATGTACTTAAAGGGCTAAGCAAATTCATATTAAAAATAAATGATTTCGCCCTTTAGATACTCTAGTGTGTTATTCTTCATCACTAAATGGATTTATCCAGTACAGATCGAGGTAAAATCTTTGCTCAAGAATAGTCAAGTTAACAATATAAGGAAAGGACACAATCTTCTGATGACACATAATCACTGCAAGTTCATGGGACAAACCATGTAAGAATACCCACGATCTTCACGAATCTTCTTCAATTCCTCATCTGTTTCATAGTTATCAGCATCTAAACGCCAGCTAAGTACCCCAAGTTCTACAAGGATCATAAAAAGTTATGAGAAGAAAACTTGGTGAATATCATAATATCAATATGTTCTCAAAAACCCTAACCAGAAAGTTTCTGCAGAGATACAAATTCCTTGGGATCCTTGTGATGGGGGAGTCTTTGGTCTTCATTGCTATCATCCATGTACCATGCCTGAATAACTTCTTCTCTAGGATCCTGTGGATAATAAGTTTAAGGAAAACTCATCAAAACACTACTTATTTACAAGAAAAAAAAAATGTTCAACTCAGAAGAACTAAAGTCTTAATACGGTTAGTTGAGCTGGTTAAACAGAGTCCTAAACAACAAGAAATTATACACATGAAAATTCATTATGTCAATGACAAATGCATGGACTATTGATTCTCACATCAGCAGTACACATAAATCTGAAAGCCTCTGTCTCAACAAATCCATTTAGTTGAGTCATTTTCTACAAAGCAAATCAAGAAAGTGACCAAAATAACAAATCTCTGTTATAGCCGTATATAAATGTTCATTCACTGATTTGCAGCAGCCTAACAGAAACTGGTCCATTTCACACTGGAAATTTCAGTACTCTCACTGCAGGAATGTCTTTGCATATCAGAAACGAAACAATTACTAGTCTGCTATCCTAAAAGCCCATCTCCTTTTGTATTACGTACCGAAGACTATTACATTCAAATGAATGGAATATTAAGAATTCCAAGAAGAAAAACTGATTGACATACACTAATTCATCACTTATTGGGATAAAGATAGTCTAAAAGATGTTTCTTGTGCAACCTGATAATTAACATACGACGTCTACAAGTATGGAATCTACATTGGAATTCAAAAAATATTAATTAAGGCTTTCTAATGCATAACACTTAAAAATAAATAAACATAAACCGCAAACAAAAAAAATATAGCATGGTAGAATCAGTTAATTGCCTGAATAATAAATAGAAACCCTGACACACAGAACTAGCACACAAGAAATTCTTGAGTATATGCCACAAATATACTCTCTAATGACTTAAAAATCACGGTTCTTCAACCAACACCATCCCACAAAATTTATCTAAACTTATCCCATCATAAGATAGGAGGAAAGCCATAGTACAATATCCTCCATCTTCAAAATACTAATTTAAGCCGCTCAACTCTTTCTAATGCCAAAGAACAAGCCCTTGCATTTCGAAAAAAGAATATATATAAAACTATTCTCTTTCTAGCATGTGAGAAGATTTTAATATTAAATGAAACGAAAAAAATACAATGGTATAAGATTGTCAAAAATCTTCCACACTCATGAGAAAACAACTGTTTTCATTTCAAAAGCAATAGCTCTCAAAACAAAGCTAAAAAAATATTCTATTTCAGTATTCATTTCATATCAAATCTATGTTTCAAAACACTGATCATCTCTGCACTAATTTTTCACCTTGAATCCCCTAATCTAATCACAATACTCAAGAAACTGATTTTAATAACAAAATTAAGCTAAAATATATTGTTCAATGCACAACGCAAATGAAATACTGCATAGGTAATAATCGATCTTTAATTAGCTTAGAAAGTTAATCAATCACCAAAAAGAAAAAAAAAATCTCAAGTATATTCAACTAGCTCGGAACCATACATGATCGTTGAACTTAATTCCATGAAATAAAAATTAATAACAAAAAAAGATTAGGATTTATAATAATAAGAAAGAGATAAGCACAGAACCTTGTCAGGCGCACCCATGTTTCTTGTTGTGAAATTCCTGGACGCTTTTAGGCAACGCCAAAGAGACAATGATGAGTAAGGGGATGGTTTGCGCTTTTAAAAGCGGAAGTGAGAGGTTGAAATACGAAAACCCGTTGATTTTTAAGTAACATTGTCACCCCCCGTTGATCTTTTAGTAGCATTGAAACCCCCCAACTTTAGACAGACGTTTGAATTTGTGAACAATATGAGGGATATTCAAGACATTTCAAAGACTGAAATAAAAAATAATAATAATAAAATGAACAAAATCAAAATATAAGAAATAAAAAGGAGTTTCACTTCATTATTCCCTCTCTCCTTCACTCTCCTCTCTTCCAACTCCACACCATATCCTCCTCATCATCATCTCTATCATCCCATCTCCTTGCGTGCCTCCACCACCAAATGGCTCAAGCCATCGAATCCCTTCTCTCCTGCGAAGACTTCGCTTCGACCCGACCCGTTTGCGCTATCATTGATCAAATCATGAACAAGACCTATGAAGTCTTCTGGAAGATTTACATCCCCATTATGATAGTCATCGCTTCCACTTTCAGTATTAGCAGACCGCACGGTCCCGGTTCGAATCCCCTTCGTATTTAAAAAAACCTATTTATAAGACTCTTTAAGATACGTGAGGCTCGTTGAGGCTCGTTGTGAGAGGAGGTATTAGAGGATTACACACGTACGAGCAGCGTCTAGAGAGTGACAAACTTAATATCTACTGAATGCTGGGCGGTTGTTCAATACGCCGCTTGGGTTGTTCGACCTTATTAGCTTCAGCTTCGAAGATGAAAAGATTCGAATTGATTTAAGGTCGATTCAATTTCTCAGAATCGTGAGAAAAATGGAAAGAAATGGAGACGGAGGAGTAGGAGAGGGCTCACCTTCGCCGGCGTCATCGAGATTGTGGCTGCCCGACAGGCTCCTGAATCGGCCGGACGCGCTACTGGAGGATTGCGTAGCATTAAGCAGATTGATAAGGCTTAAAAACTATTTGAAGTTACAGTTTAAGATGGTCCCGACCCCGACTTTTCAACTGTGAATCCTTTGTTGGTTTGTTATGCAGAAATGGGGAGGATAGGTAATTTCTGTAAGTTGCTTGTGCCAATGGAGAAGTTGAGATTTTGTTTGGCTGATGATCTTGAGAAGTTCTTTGATTTTGTGGTTGGGAAGGAGGAAAGAATTATGATGGCCTTGGAGGTGTTTGAAGAATTACAAGCGAAAGTTTATGGTAGCACTTTGATTTATAATATACTAATGGGGGCTCTCACTCTGGGGCTGTGTGTTGTTTGCTGGTGCTGTAAAGAGCCAGTTGTTAGTTAATGTGGTAAGAAAGATGGTGGTGGTGGTGATGGTGTGGTAGAAAAAGGCAATTGGGTAGGAGAGTGGATAGGGTGTGCGATGATGTGGTTTGGTGATGTTGTGTAGAATTGTGCTGGTGAGTTTGCTTTGGTGCAGGGTTGTGAGATGGTGGTGGTAACGGGGTGCAGTGGCAATAAAGGGAAAAAGCTCTCTGATATATGTTGGTAGGTGTGGGTCTAGATGGTGGGGTTGTGGGCGGTGGCTGAGATGGTGAGGCTCGACCTACGGGTGGTGGCATGGATGTCGGTGGTGGTGGTGGTGGTTGAGTTATGGATATGCCTGACGTTTAGTTGGGGAAAAAAGAGGAGAAAATAGTAAAGTTATTTATTTTTTATTATTCTACTCATTGCAATGTCTATAATGCCCTTACTCTCGACAGTTTTTTTTAACGGAACCGCGGAAGTGGGGGTCAGGTGTTACTATCAGAACACTAGAGGTTTAGATAGTAGTAAGACCAAACCCTAGGGGTGCCTAGTTTTTTTCCCTTTAATACCCGTCTAGATTCAATGAACATAATATGTGAGTTTCGGCGTCAGAGGGTTATTATGGTCTTTTTGATTTTTTTTACGACGGCATTATCTCGGTTTGGATATGTAAGGTCGTTCTTTAATCGGTATAGAAATAAAAATAACAAAAATATATTTATTCGAAACTAATTTATTGAATTCTAGAATGATCCAAGTAACTATGGGTTGATGTCATGTCAACCTAGCCATATTAGCGTGAGATTGAAGTTGAAGGGTTGATTATTGAACGGACTCCTCCAACTTCTCTTACACACACAAATGTACGCCTTTCATCTTTCAACCTTGGAGCAGTCTTTCGTAAAATGAAATAAAATATATGTCTAATAATAATATAATATTGTTTTTTTTTTTTAATGCAGATTCACGGCATGAAACATGGCCACATCAGATCTCGCATCTTCCTCACATGACTGGAT
>JANKKC010043381.1:0-11830 GCA_026225755.1 Bursera bipinnata
CTTTTTGTCAATAAAAAGCGTCAATTTTATTGGCTTGGGGTCCGCCATGGCTGTTTTTAAAGCGCATAAAGAAGTTGGCTTGCTATATGCATATTATAATGAAGCTATATATAACCTCTTGATACTTTGAACCCGGGAAAGGATTTTTGTTGAATTGCAAATGTTGGATTCGCCTTTCCCAACGAGTAATTATCCTTGTTTAGGACTTTTCGAATCATTGTACTCGGGTTAAGCTAAGGAAACTCTAAGAACATATCCCTTACTTGGGCTTTAGGCTTTGAAATGAAGGACTGTTGCACTTCACAGTAAAGTTTATGGATTCCTATTTGATTATTTCAAGTTAAAACCTCTCCCATTAATTCACTACTATTAGCTTGAAAATGTAGGGCTTAATTTGATTGTAACATTACCATTACACAGAGAAACCATACTACGATTATACTCTTCCTTTAGAGGCAGCGGTGACTGACCCACATGTAAACCCGAACCCCAACCCGAACGCCCCATTAACCATCTCGGTGGAACATTTGTTTCCACGCACGGATTTCCACGCGCCATTTCCCATTCCTTTGAACACTAACATATCTTTCCCCACCCAAATCTATACGCTTATGCCCTGGTTTCGCGCCACAGCATGCGAATTCTGTTTCCCTTTTAGATTGGTTTGCTAACAACTGTTGTTGTTTTAAAACAGTTTTCCTTAACGAATCTTCACTAATATTTCCTTTAACAAATTTATTATTATTATTGGTCTTATCGTCACATTCAATTATTTCACTACACACGAAGAGCCAGAGCCTCGCATGCTTACCGTACAGCTCCAGCTTATCGTATTCGTCGACCATGCACTTCACGTCCTCGTCAGAAGCGATCAAGACGAGAGGCATTTCGTCGTCAGCAATCCGGGACTTTACGGGAGCGGCCGGAGACGGGAAGCTGATGCTTGAGGGTGAAGGAGCGGAGGTTGGGGCAGATATCAGAGATCTTTGAATGTAGCTTGGAGAAAGAGATGTTTCGGTTGGCGGAGATAATAAGGGTTTCGCCGCCAATGTAGCGGAGCTTGTCGGAAGGTGGCTTGACGTCCTAGGCGCCATTGAAGCTGCAGACTAGCTTCAGTTTCGAGGTGGGCTTCTTGCGGAGACGAGAGAGAGAGGGTTCTTTCATGGCGAGAGAGAGAGTCGGTGTGTTGTTGTATAAGACAGTCAGGTCAGCGGGTGAGAGCGCGTGTACTTATAGTTCTGTATAAAGGGTTTGGAGTTTGTTTTTATTTACGAGATTGCCATGTATCAGGTGTTTTTTTTCTGTTGGGGATTACAGAATCTTGGAGGCAAGACAGGAAGAATTCTGATTGCGTTATTACTTTTTTGTCCTTCGGGTTGCTTGCATTACGAAATTGAGTTTTGTTAACTTGGTAGTTAGCTAACGAATAATTTAAGAAGACAAAATGGGAAAAACGTAATAAACAGTTAAACATTGGTGGCTATTTTAAGTTTTAATAAAATCTGATTTTTTTTTTAAACCTAATCAAGCTCTTTACTAAAACCTAAATATCTAAACAATCAATAAAAAACAAATATGAGTTATCACACAATATTAGATGTTTATTGAACTATATATTAGACATGTCGAGATTTGTCTAATCAATAATTCGAAAAAAAACTAAGACAATCAAAATAAATTAGGATTTTCCAAAAAATAAAATAATATCTGTAATTTTTTTCTATTTCTAAATAAAAAAAGTGCTTTGAAAATCCTCATTATAATAGCAATCAATGTTAATTTATAATAACAATTAATGTTAATTTAATGGTTTTGATATCCTCTTCATGACGTATAACCTTGTCTTAAATTAAATTACATAAAATTTTACCGAGACCATTAAATTAAACCCTCAAGAATGAGACATTAAGGGCAGGGTATTTCAATTTTTTATCAAATTTGATTAATGACTTCTACAAATTGAAAAAAAAAAAAAAATTCTAGGGTTTNACAAATTGAAAAAAAAAAAAAATTCTAGGGTTTGAGCTAATTCTTTGCCAGATGTAATAAAGGCTCAATCATTTATAATACATACGTGGAACTGAAAATGCAATATTAGTGGTTGTATTATTGATGGAATAACTGAATCGAATTAGTAATCAATCATGGACTCAACTGTTTGATTTTGAAAACAATTGGATTAAAATGGAATACATCCGAAACATGTCATGAATAACATAAGCTTTTGCAAAATAAGAATCAAGGAATGTTGGACACATCAACATCCCAAACTCCATGATGTTGATACTCTTGTGTAAACATCACCATCGCGTTCACGTTTGGCAGCATTCTAACCTTCCATCTGGACCATCGAGGTTCTGAAGAATTGTTAATGTGTGATCTTTGGGTTAGTGAGTGATCCACAGCCACATGAAGGAAAGGGACCCAAAAGAAGACAAGTGCCACGTAACAACAGAAGGACAGCTTTTACACTTGGAGTTCATCAGGAGGGGAATTACCTTTGTCTGTGCATGTGATGTTTTGATGGTGACAGGAGTACAAGGTGGAGAAAAAAGTGTTGGTCAGTATTCACCAAAGTTGTTTGTGAAAACTAATTATATATATATATATATATATATATATATATATACACACACGTGTAAAACGCATAACGTATGTTATTACATAGAAAGAGTGAAAGTAGAAAGTAACATAATATAAATATAGATAACAAGTGGCATACACCCAACTTGAAGATGTTAATTATTGGTTGTTTTACCACTTGTTTAAGAGGGTCTTGCAATGACAAACCACATGATCATCTTGAAGGTTCGATGCCAAGCATGTGCAACGGCACTGGCTCAAGCTGTTGAAACATTAGGGCGTCATAAAGGTTAGGTAAGGTTAGGTAGTGAACCGTTCAAATAATTTAGGATAATGAGTTGGGTGTGCAATGATGAGTGAATTGAACACTTCAACTAATACCTAATGGCCATTAGAATATAAAGAGTAATTTGCAAGCATACACGTTGCAAATTAAATGACTTGTTACATTCAACCTTCATTTCATTTATACCAAAACAAAATCACTTGCTTATGCCAAAAATGGAATCGAGGAATAAGAATGAGAAAGGAATCATATTTTCACTATTTGATGATACATATAGACTGAGAAATGGTGGGAAATGAATAAGATGAAAAGTCGAGAGTCAGGATCCCTCGAGAAGTTTTCATTTTAAAGTTTATGGAACTCCAGCTTCATTTGCCTTTGCCTGCCTTGTTGCAAGAATCAAACTTAGGCAGAACGTACACTTAAATTGTTTGCCAATCTGAATCTCCTAATATCTTAATATATTCGCACGTGGATGTCTACAGCCAACTAAATTGAAAAACAAGAGTCTGCATGGTGCTAAAGCTTGTGCTGCTCTAAAGTCACTTCAAGAATTTGGCAAGCATTAGGGCGAAGTGTGACAAATACTAAAATTATTAGAGTCACACCATGACGACAAATACTATAATTAGTTGCTAAAGCTTGTCCTACTCCAAAGTCACTTCAAGAATTTGGCTTCTATCCCATTACAATTCTACCAAAGAAGGAGCTGAAAGTGATGATATAAATCTTATTATTAGAGATGGTGATCATCTGATTCTTGTCAACGAAAATTCAGGAAGCCAAATAGCTGAAAATTGATGATATATAGAAAGATGTTCTGCGGAGGAAAAGTGATGTTGTTCAAAGTAAGAGAGATGAATTAGATTTGCAAACGATCCACCAATCATTTGTCAAACAAATCACTTAGAAGGCGAGAGAAGCATGGAGGAAAAAATAATATTATTAAAGCCAGCGATCAAGCTGCATACAACCTCATAATATTAGAGAGGGATTGAAGTGTTAAGAAAACACTTTAAAAAACGAGAGAAACTGAAATTTATTAAAAAACAAGGAGATGTCAGATAAGAGAATGACCAAATTGAGAAGAAATAAGTGTTATGTGAATTGCAATTCAAGAAAAAAGTAGAAGCATTACAAATAGATGCTTGCAGGTTTTTCAATAGTCATTCAAATTGAAACTCTAACAGTATTATTTTGTGGTCATTTTCTTCGCTTTGCGGGAGTTGGTCCACAGCCACAGGCCTACCTATTTTTCATTTTCCGTATATGTTTGCTAGTTTGAATGTGTTTATTTTCAGAAGAATATTCGCACTTGAATAAAATTGATTCTTTGTCATTATTAAAAGTATCGTAAAGTTCATTAAAACCAATATATATAACTATAACTAGGGGATGTGTATGTACTCTTCCGGTGCCACGCAACGAGAGAGAGAGAGAGAGAGTGCTTTTACCCAGAATGGTTTTAGTCAGCATTCACCAAAGTAAGTTGTTTGTCGAGGCTCTGTGCAAGTAATGTCATTGGCCATAAACGCATTAAAACAGACGTTTCACCCTACTAGTCTAATAAAGAAATACACCAATTGATTGCACGTGCAAAACGCATGGAAATTAGAGTCATTTTAAGTGTGCTGTAAACAATATATTTAAAAACTAAAATAATAAATATTTATTTTTACCGTATCTGTACAACATATGTTATTACATAGAAAGAGTAAAAGTTGTAAATAACATAATATAAATAAATATTAAAAAAGTGGCATATACCCAAATTGAAGATGTTAATAGTGAGTTGTTTAACCACTTGTCCAAAAGGGTGTAACACCATGATCCATGGCTGCATTGACAAACCACAGCCATGACTATAATCATCTTGAAGGTTTGATGCAAACTTATAATAGGTGTTACGTAATGTATAATATATGCAGTGGCACAAGTTGTTGACAACATTAGCAGGAGGGGCCTTGTAAAGGTTAGGTAAGGTTAGGCAGTAATGTTCAAATAATTTAGTATAATGTGTTGGGCATGCAATGATGAATGAATTGAACACTTGAACTAATGCCTACCGGCCATTAGTATATGGAGAGAAATCTGCAAACACCCACGTGGGCTCGACACGTTGCGATTACATTAGAGAAGAATTGTTAAATTGAACTTTCATTTCATGTATATAAAAAAAAAAATCACATGCTTACAATTGGCCATGAATAATATAGTGTGGACACCAAAATGGAATCGAGGATATAACTAGGAAAGAATCACTTTCACCATTTGCTGAAAAGTTGAAGATCTCTGAATTCTTCTTTATATCTTATATTTAATTTTCAAAATGATATCAAATTCCTAATTGAAGAGAATATATGGTAAAAAAGGAAGGAAAAAGAAAATAGCAACAAAGCATAATTAACTGAACGAACTTTTTATTAAAAGCAGCAATTGATAGTGGAAAGTGAAAAGAATCATGTTAAACCATTAACAAATAATTGGTACTTATGAGTCATTAATTTAAGAAAGGTTCTACTCAACCATAGGTTTGCTTCTGCATCTAAAATGCCGTCACTAGTAAGTCTACAAGATTTTCAGGAGGGAGACTCGTAGTTCATTTTAGCAAACTATGCATGTCAGTAGAGAAAATTATTTTTGGTGGAATAGAGGGCATTTTTGTCTTAACGACGCTTTGACCATTCTTCTAACAGATTATAACAAGAAGCAATAATCTCACCCCTGATACGTGATATCTGAAATCATGCAAAGAATCACCTTTGTTTTTCATTTCAAGAGAATTTACGAGCATCACAAGGAGGCCAGCAGCCTAGCACGGAAATCACGCTATACTGATAGTGATATGGCTTTCCTTTCACGTACAAGCTTTACTTTTGAGTTCTGACTCAACTTTGTCCTTACATACACACTCTTGAAATTTAATATGCTATGCTTTATAAAGAAAATGGCTTCTTCCCTAGTTTAGAATGAGAAACTGTGGAACATGAATAAGATGAAAAGTCAAGACCCGAAAAATTCATTTGAAAGTTGAAAACTCTAGAATCAAACTTATAAAGAACGTACAACTAAAACTGTTTACCAATCTCCTAATATCATAATATATCATGAACGTCTAGAACAAAGTAAGGCGAAAACCAAGTGGCTGCATCATCTCAAAACTCCAAAATTTTCATTAGATAGTGACCGAATGACACATTCACAGATTATGATAGAATAGAAACTTGATGGAGAAAAGACTTGACTAATGCAGGACATAGCGATACAAACAATATTAAGTAGACTCATGCCATGACAGCAACTGCTAACATTTTCAGTTCTTTCATGGTAAAACATTTTACCATGATCAATGATGGAAACAAACAAGATTTACATGTCACCCTGAATGAGATGGGAACTATATTTTCAGCTTCCGGTTCATGATCCTAGTAATAAAGAACAAATATCATTTGTAATTACGGAGTGAAAATATGTGCTTGCCTACAACAAACTTTAATAATTTCTCTCGGAAACTCTTCACCCATCCATCTCTAAAAGGACATACGTACCAGCACAATGTGTCAATGATGTGCATGATTGATACTTTTAGGAATGGGATCAAAGGAAGAAGGAAGGGTTGCATTGTGGTGGATAGACCAAGACCAAGACCAACTATGAAAATGTAGTGCATATGCTTGGTCTTGAAATGGAAACTCCAGATTCCAAACAAGTGAAACGTTCGAGAGGGTGAATGACACCAATATGCGTCAATCAAACTCCTCTTATGAACACGTAATAATTTCAAATATATAACTACAGCCTAGATGAAGCTCTAAGACTTCATACAAGAAACATCGTTTACAAACAAAATTATCATTCAGCGCATTTATGGACCATGTTATTTTTCTTTTGCACAATCATTAAATAGAAACATGAGCAGTAAAATGAGATTTAGAAACACAAAAGACCACTATTCTAATTCTTACAAGTCAAGTGTAGCCCTTTCCTAGGCAGTTCAGACAACGCTGCACCCTGTAATATGAAAAATTAGGAGAAAGAATCAACATCATTAAAGTCGGTAATCAACAAAGCATCCAAGCATCAACAGCATAAAAAGATCATATAACTAACCTGTTACCATCACAAGTAGGGCAAAGACAAGGGTTGATGAAAACAGGATCAAACAGAGGAGACCACTCTATAGTTGCATTCCCTTTGCATAGCTTGCATATATAAAATCCTTTCCCTCTACAAATGCCACAAGGCGCCGCAAACTTTTTCTAAGAAAGAAAACCAATCTCATCAACTCCTAGCAAAAACTACTCAACGAGGAGAGAGATTGGAATATCACTTATTACCCGTTTTGCTTCAGTGGCAGCACGAAGCGCACCCAGAGTGACAGTGGAAGCGAGGTTGAGAGTCAAAAATCCGCCCACTATTATCGCAGCACCTGTGCCAACCATTTGCACTGATTTTGGAATCATTATCTTTGACTCTTGAGAGTTTCTGTATCGCACAGCCTCACGGGCTTTTCATCGAACAACTTTAGTGCATTACGCGATAGGTCAGTCAGAGAGCCTCGTTCTAAAAACAACTTCACTTTATCTCAACGCTCCCCCAATTTGTCTCTTTCGAGAGCCAGCTGAAACGCAACGTCTTAATTTATATAATTTTTTAGCCAGTAAATAAAGCCTCCGGTGGGTCCTACCTTTGAGATATATGGGGTCCACTAAAGAGCTGATATTACAAAACAGCGCCGACTTAAAAAATAAGAAAATCAATTCGAAATTTGAAAATAAAAATATATAAGCGAATACAAGACATCCACGTCAGCACCATCGAGACGCCCTATTTATTTTTCCCTTCCTCAACATCCTCTTCCTTTCTCGCTTGAGCTCAGGAACCCTAAGTTAGCTGCTCTATCTCCTCCTCTCTCTCTTCGAAAACCTTTCTAATTTATCACTTCGAGGGCTTCCAAAATCTGATTAATCAGAATCATAACAACTTATTCTCTATTATTCAATCGGACGTTTTAAAGTTGCTGGTAATCATCTGAATCGAATTGTGTTTTTGTATCTTTTTTTTTTCAACTTTTGACCCGTTTCAGCCGGATCTTGCCGATTGATGTTTATTTTACTATAACTGGTTTGCAACTTGTGAATATTTTCATTTCGTGTATTTTGGGTTTGTGGGTATGTTGGAGTAGGGATTTTTGGAATTTTTTTTTTTAATATTTTTTGTTGGAGATGAGAAATTGGGGTTTAGAGTGAAATTTTGGAGCTAGATTTTTTAATTTTGATTTTGGTTTCTCTTAATAATTTGGAATAGAATGAACTTGTGAATTCCATTGTTGCCCTGGTTACTGTTTATTGTAGTTTTTAATTCCTTGTGTTGAATTGGCAATTGGAGTGAGACTGATGCTGAGTTTCGACCCTTGATTTTTTTTTTTAATTTATTAAATTGAAACGATAAGAAAGGGCATCAATAGTGGGAGGAAATGGAATGATCCTTTTGGTTTCTGCACCTGGTTTTTGCTGCTTCTTGCTGCCTGCTGATTATAGTTATCTTGTATATGTTTGAATGGTATTACTTGATGTTATACAGAGGAGCTAATGCATCAAAAGAGTGAAAAGTTAGTAAGGTGTACTCTAAGCCGATTCTGATATGGGTTTAACTTGTTAATGAGTTTCTATTGTGGGGAGGCAAAATAATGAACTGATGGAAGATGGTATTTCCGATTTTGATATCGGACTTCTGATAATGTTACAATCATGAAGATTGTGTAATTCAACGTGAAGGCCAGGAGGTTTTGAGCCTGGTTGTGAGACAATATGGATTTCTTTAAGGTTCTAGCCAAAGATATTGGCCTCTGACAGAGCTGGAGCATATTGGTTTTGTATATCAGTGTCAAGTGGTTGGATTTACTACTTTTTGACTAGTATGTTTACTAGATACTCTTCTGCTAATCTATATGGTGCGACCTGTTGTATCATATATTTAAATGAGGTTGAAGATCGAAAAGTTGGGGCAGATCTTTTTGGATGAGTGCTCATGATTCATGGGTTAGGTCAATATGACTCCGAATTTGGAAGAACGGGCTAATGATTTATGGAAAATCTTAATATGTTATGGTTGCAATGGAGATCATGCATGTACGTTGGGCTTACCAGGAAGTCAATGGTTATTGATCTCGCTTCCTTCCTGTCTATGTCACTTTCCTGCTAATGGCCTTGGCATTTTATGCTGATATCCACCCTTTTTCATCAGTTTGTGTTTGAGGAGGATGCTGAGGGGATGTGGCAAGGGATCTGAAATGTTGATGGCACAGCGTCAAGAATTTTAACATTATCTTATCCTTTTTTACCCGTTTAACCATTTAAGATTATTTCTACTTGACAGAGTTATTGAATTAATCAATTCTTCTTAAGAGTTTGAATCTGTATACATGTATATGATGCTGCTAGATATCCTGAGAGTTCTAATTAACTATTTATTGTTCTTGCATGGCATCTTCCTATACCTCTTTCTTTTTTGTAAACCTTTGTAATTTTGTAGGCCTTGTTCTCTGTGTGTGTGCATATACTTCTTTTTTATTTATTTATTATTTTTTTAATAATATGTGATGTTGGGGGTGGGGGGTTTTAATGTCNATTTAAATGGTGTGCAATTAGTCACTTGGTTTAATCTTTTTTTTTTTTTTTTTCCTTTTGTCGATTCAACCAGTTGCTGCTTTGTGGAAGGCACCAGACTTGGTGTTTGTGTTATACATTTTGAGACTTCAACATGCCAAAGGAGAGAAGAGATCGTTCTGTGTCTTTTGATAGGTACAAGGCATCTCCTTATCCTTGCAGCCCTAGTTGTGCCCAGAGATCTTCTGCCAAAATCTCTTCAGAAACTGAGGAAAATTTGAAGGAATGGGAAGAAGCAAGATGCCCTGTGTGCATGGAACATCCTCATAATGCAGTCCTCCTTCTATGCTCTTCCCATGAGAAGGGCTGCCGCCCCTACATGTGTGACACAAGTTACCGCCACTCCAACTGCCTTGATCAGTTCTGGAAGTCATTTGCGGAAACTTCATCAGCAACTCCACTGCAAGAAGAATCTCAACCCACATCGACAAACTTGGCCTCAGTTGTTGCTTCAGAAGTAACAGTTACTGATTTGCCAGACGAAAGAAGTGAGGAAGGATCCTCTACACTACATTCTGTGTCTTGTGAGAAGAAGGCACAGCCAAATATAGTATGTCCTCTTTGCCGTGGTGAGATTAAAAAATGGATAGTTATGGAAGATGCTCGTCGCTTTATGAATGCAAAAACAAGAAGTTGTTCCTGTGAGACATGCAATTATAGTGGCACCTATACTGATCTCAGAAAGCATGCTCGGCTTGAGCATCCCCTTGTGCGACCATCAGAAGCAGACCCAGAGCGGCAACATAATTGGAGAAGATTGGAGCGGCAGAGGGATCTTGGCGACTTGCTTAGCACACTTCAATCTTCATTTGGAGAGGAGGGGACTGATAACAATATTTTGCCAATTGACGATGGTAGTTGGCTTACTGTATTCTTTCTCATAAGAGTTTTTAGACCTGGTTCTAGTCCGAGGAGAAGTGGCTGGTCTCCGAGAGCCAGAGCACAGCTGAGTATAAGAAGGAGATCTACCCGTCTTTGGGGGGAAAGCTATGATGGGGAAACAGGATCTTCTTCCAGGGATGACGACAATGAATCTTCAGATGGTGGATCGGCTCCTCTGAGGCGCAGTGAGCGCCTAAGACGACAAACAACTCCTGACAACCAGCCGTAATTGGCAAATCCTATGTGGAATCTGTATGATTTATCTTTGTAAGGAGTTTTCAACTGTAAGTAATGTTACAGTTTTATGATGCAGATTTCAATTGTTTTTCCTGATGATTTTACATGCCAATTGATGTAAGTGTGTGCATTGACTGCTTCGTTGTGATGCAGTTGGACGTCGAAGAATGGAAGTTTCTTCTCTTTGAGCGCTGGTGCTGTTCCACACTCTGGAACAAATTTTCTTGGAGTTGCTGGATGTTTATCAGTGATTGGTTAAATTGTAATTTACTTGAACTTTTTAAATTAATCTATCTATATATCCTTTCCTTTCTTCGGCAGTTCTTTCCTTTCGTTTACTTTTCACTTGTTGCTGCTTATCTCAGAATTCTCCTTGGACTGAGGATGAAAAATAAATTTGTTTATTTGTGGCCATGAAGTAAAGAATTGAAGAATAGTTGCTAGTTCAATATGCTCTGGCAACAGCTCAGATACAATTTGTCCAACATTATTCCAAATATGTTGAGGGTTCTGCGCGACGAGTGACTCACCCTGGGGCTTTGACTTGACCAGACATGAAACAAATAATTAACAATCGAATTGCCTTACCAACAGCACTCTACCCTTGCTTTGTATATTTGGTTTGCTCTTGTAGTTAATTTTGCTCACATTGAAATCCTGTTGGGCAATAGTTGAGAGCTACAAAGAATAAGCCATGTTAAGGGTAAGTATAAGAGTGCACTTCAAATTTTATCCAAAACTTCTTACATTAAGAAAGGGGAATTTACTCTAACCCCCCAACTAGATTTTAAGAAAACACTTAACCCCAACCTTATTCTAAACTAACACTTATCCCCTAACTTTTTAACAGACGTTAAATCTGATTTTTTATAAATTAATAAATTACTATTTCTACCCTCACCATCTCTACCTTCTCGTCTTCCACCACAGCCATCTTCCTTCACAACTTGCCTCTTCCCATCAACACTGATCACCTCCAGCCCTCTGCATTGCCGGCATCAATACAGCCGCCTCCACTGCCACCCACCTCTGACAAATCAAACCTCACACTTGCCTTTATCACACCCACGGCTCCCTAACAACAACTCTTTCTCTCCCCCTTTGCTT
This sequence comes from Bursera bipinnata, assembly GCA_026225755.1. Taxonomy (NCBI): domain Eukaryota; kingdom Viridiplantae; phylum Streptophyta; class Magnoliopsida; order Sapindales; family Burseraceae; genus Bursera; species Bursera bipinnata. The sequence continues at coordinate 11,764 of JANKKC010043381.1, forward strand.
TACATCATCTAGCTCTCTTTTCATCTCCCACCACCACCTATTCATAGCCCCAAATCCACCATTACAA